>WAAF01019126.1:0-14329 GCA_013400475.1 Tricholaema leucomelas | reverse complement strand
GAGGGAAATTAGATTATAGGCTGTGAAAAGCCTATACTTCACTCATAGGCTTGCTGAATTGTATAAAAACAAGAACACAAAACATAGATAACGCAGTGACTCTGACACAGCTGGTGCCTGCACTTTTCTCCCTAACCTCCTTTCTGTGTAACTAATCCGTCTGCTTTCTAACCCCCCTGACCCATCCTCCAAACTCACCTTGCATGTAAGGTAAACTGTGGGATAACGTAGAGGGGTGGAAAGAGGGTGGAAGGGTGATTGGGAGCCCCTCCTGGGGACTGGTTTCTGGGAGGGGTGTTGTGTTTCTGTATTACTTTTTAACTTGTATATTTCTGTATATATTGTAAATATCTGCTTATATATTGTGCTACACTGTAAATATAAAGCTTCATTCCTTGATTTCCATCTTAGCTGAGTCTAGTCTGAGTGATTTCATAAGAGTGGGGGGGACGGGTAACACCCAAACCGTCACAGAATTATCCCACCAGATTTCTGTGATGGCGACATCATAGTCTTCCTGTTGCATCAAGGCTTCTGGCTCATCCTACCTGTTGCCCATACTGCGTGCATTTGTGTACATGCACTTCAGATGGGCTGATGGTTTCACCCCTGACCCTAGCTTACCACCCTCAGCTTCCTCTCTGGAGAGCCTGGTTCCATCCCCTTACCCCCTCAAACCTAGTTTAAAGCCCTCTCAATGAGGGCTACCAACTCATGGGCATATTTTGTACATATGTATTGTATTATATGCCTTTAGAATTTAGTTTTGCTTGTAAATATACCTTTATCTTACTTTCAAACCTTCTGATCTTGTCTGGTGATTTTCATTTTATTTGGGGGTAATTTTCAACCCACCACAGTAACAAACAGTGGAGCTATTCTTCCACCCCTTGGGCAGCCGATTTCATGTGTATTGCACACCACTCCAGATGAAAGCGAATTGTGGCCTGCACTTTGCTGCCAATGGAATCGAGAAGAATGCATTGGCGATGTTGATCATAGCATACCACTTGGTTGCCTTCAACTCCAGCTCATTACAGAGCTCCAACATGTCTGGTACAGCAGCACTCAGTGGTGCCATCACTTAATTCAGGCCACAATAGCTCACTGTTAATCTCCACCCTCCGTCAGATTTCTGCACTGGCCAAATGGGACTATTGAAGGGTGAGTTGTGGTAGTTTGGAGGGGGACTAGGCTCCCTTAAGAAAATTACAGACACAAATTCCCATCCCAGTGTATGGACCTGGTCATCCCAGGGTGTTGTAATATTGTGATTCTATTCCGCTTTCCGGTATCATAACTTATGAGGCAGTGCCTGGCTAATATAGTTCTCTTCTCCCTGCCTTTCCTCCCTTCACTTCTTTTCTCCAGGAAGAGCACTCATCCCTACTTATCTCATGGTTTATGTGGGGGAGATGGCTTCTAGTTGCCAGGAAATTTTGAGCTGCATCATGCGGCCTGCTGAGACCTTGTAGGCCTAAGCTGAGGAGGGCAATTTTGGCCTACTCTCAGGCCTGCTGGGGGTGGAAGGGGTGGAGGATTCTAGATGGTTTTAGTCCAATAGACTTGGCCAAGCCTGTGGATGTATTCATTCTACCTGATTGCCTTTTGTATATATGCACTGGTAAATAGAATCTCCCTTTAAACTTCCAATCAGTGTGCAGTATCTTCATTCTTACTCTTCAAAAGGAGCAAGTGTCATTTTTTTTTTTAAGAAATGTGTCATTGGAAGTTAAAAATGAGATTCCAGACCTTTTTGACCCTAATATCTATAGGGTCAACCCGTGCATTTGCAGTAGCCTGGCTCAAGTCCAGAGCCTGCTTGGGTAATTTGAGCCTACCTCATCCCCTTCCTCATATCGGCGTGGCAAGGGTGGTGGTGGGAGCACAGGCAGAGTGGCGGCTCCTTCTATGGTCTCAGGTGGAAGGGGTGGAAAAGCAGTTTTGAATGCGTTGGGGGGGAGGTGGTGGCGGCTTCAACTCTGGTCATTTTGTGTCTCAGTGTGGCAAACAGCTCAGCGGTGGGTGACACAACAGCTGCGAGGAAAACAGTGGTGGCTACTGTTTCAGAGAGTGGTACTGCTCTGAGCGCTCAGGGTGCCACAAAGGTGACCAATGCTGATGCCTGGAGAAAGTACTTCCCCCCCTTCGGTGCAAATCCTCCAATGGTGGAAGCCACAAGAGCGGCCAATGCAGTCACGGCTACTCCTGATGCCCTGCAGCATGAAGCAGCAGCAGTAGCCATGACTTCCATAATTTCAGACAGCGCTACAAAAATGGCATCAGACAGAAATCCTGCCCTCCTTGATGGTTTTCTAGAACAGGGAAGGGGGAGTGTACCCACTGCGTGGTGCTGACACAAATGGTCTGTGCTCATTTGATTAGCGCAGCCACTCCCTCTTTTGGGAGTGGCTGGATGTGGCCATGCCTCAGTACACTCAACCCCCCATAAAAGATGGTGTGCCTGTGCAGGTGGCAGGCACAGATAGTATGCATGTGCTCCTCACTGCCACAAGCGGTTTGGCTGTTGATAGCCAACCTGAACCAACTGAAGTACTCAGTGCTCACTGTGGCAAGTGTCTCCATGGTACTGGTCTTGCATTGGGGTGCAGTGGCACAGGTCTGTGTATCCCGGCAAGGCTTGAAGGAGTGGTAGCCATGTTGGAAGCAGCAATGACAGCCTTAATGGCTGGCCCGATAGGGACCAATTATGCTGAAGTAGCTGGCACCAAAATAATCCAGGTGGCAACAGCCTAGGAGAAAGGGTAAAGAATGGAGGACACACCTTGAGGAACTTAGTCCAGAGGAGAATGATAGTGCTGATGTAGATGTGGGAGCAGGTGCTTGATGTCCCCTATGTCAGCCAGAGGGGGCACGGCAACCCCTGGCTCCTACTTAACCAGCAAGTGCCCCTAGTCAAGGTACGAGGCCAATATATGCCTTGTGGGGTGCTGAACAATCACCTCCGATTGGGGCAGGTGCTCCACCACCTGGTGCAGCACAGTCAGCTGGTGCTGCAGTGCAGCCACCTGTTTCTGCACAGCCTGCTGGACCTGGTGCACCGCCAGCAGATGGTGTTGCAGCAGCCCCTGCAGCTCCTGTTCCTGCTCCAGCTCTAGTTCCAGCTCCAGTAGCTCCTTCAGTTCCTGCTCCACAACCAGTGTCAACCAGCTCCAGCAGCTCCAGCAGCAGCTCCTGCTCCTGCTCCACAGCCAGCACCAGTGTTAACCCCAGCTCCTGCAGCAGTTCCTGCAGCTCCAGCAATTTCATCTCAGCTACCGTCACCAGTTCCTGCTCCTGATCTAGCAGCTCCACAGCCAACACTGAAGCCAGCTCCTGCTCCTGTGGCCCTGACACCACAGCCAGTCCCAGCCCAGCTTGTCCAGCCAGCAGCTCTCGCTCCACCAGTAAGGCAGACTATAGCTGGGAAAGAGCTGAGGCAGATCCACCAGGACCATACCGCAGAATGTGGTGGTAGGCTTGATGGGGCAAACATGGGCTTATCCATGCTCAGATATGTTCCCCTGTCCCCCCTCCTTCTGTGCTGTATACGGTTAACACTCCGGGAGGAGTGTCCCTGAACTCGACACTTGACCTCAAGTGGTCTTGACCCCTCCCCAGGGGTGGGTCTGAACACCACCAGGTGATGGTTAGCCCACTCCTCCCTTCCTGTCCCATAAAAGCAGGGGGACTTTCTGTTCCTCTTGCTCACACACTGCAGCTCTTGCTCTGCACCCCTGCATCTCTCCACACACATTACCAGCCACTTTACCACGTGGGCACCACCATCACAAACTCGGGTTGTATTTATACCTTTTGTATTTGTTATTCTTCCTTCCCTACACCTCTGATACCCTTTTGAGTTATTGTTAAACTTTCTTTTTCCTTTTTAACTTCCAAATCAAGTGAGATTGATTTATTTGGGTGTGCTTACCTTTCCTCTCTACTTCTAATGCCTTTCTTTGGGGAAGGAGGGGGGAGAGGGAAGGGCACTTTACAAATTGTCATTGGTTCTATCAAATTTAT
Organism: Tricholaema leucomelas; assembly: GCA_013400475.1. Lineage (NCBI taxonomy): Eukaryota > Metazoa > Chordata > Aves > Piciformes > Lybiidae > Tricholaema lacrymosa > Tricholaema leucomelas. Next base: position 10,303 of record WAAF01019126.1, on the reverse strand, counting down.
TAGGGTCTCTGGGAATTTAAATCAGAACTTAGACATGTGCTGAGGAAGTAACCCTGGGAGGGGAGGGCAAAAGCCCTGGCTTTGCCTAATATGGTGAGGCCTGGCAAAGTGCCATTCCGATTGGCTAATCGATGTCCAATGCCCCACTAGTCACGGGCTGGATATTGATAAAAGGGATAAGCAGGTAGCACAAGGCTGCTGCCACCTCATTTTGCATCCCAAATTTGCCTAGAGAGCTTACCAGGAACAGGCAAATGCCTGCACGCGGTTGCCTTGCATAGCCCCCAGCGTGACACTGTGCTGAGACCATGCATGCCTCAAGACATCCTGCCTGCCCCTGAAAGTCTTCCTTCTAAGACTACAAGTCCTGGAGATACACAGATCATCCAGAGGAGCCGGGGACAAGGTCAGAGATTGTCTGCTTCCTTTCCCCAGAAGCCTGGGAGAACTCAAGTCTCAGCAGCAAATCGGACAGAGCTCCATGTGCTTTGGGTACTGCCTGATTTATAATTTTGTGAGTAAATACTTAAAAGCCTCTTCCAGTATAATATTTGCATTTGCCACTTTATGAAATAAGTGATCTAGTTTTGCCTGTGCCCTGTGTGTATAAATTTCCAACCTGTGCATTTTTTGAACCTGTGAATAAGTTTCTGGCAAGTTTTAATGTTAATAAACAGTCTTCATAGTTATTAGCAATCATCACCTGGATAGCAATATTAATAGATTGCTAATTTTGCATAATCCTTCACAATTTGGTGTAGTAGGCATGATGCACTATTATGGAAACACTGCATAATTTGGGATATAAAATCACAGGCTTTGGGCTGGAGTGGGCAGCTAAACATTGCCACCAGCCCAAAATCTTCTTTGAAAAACTAGCAGCAAACGCTCAGGAAAATCATGCTTTAATCCTGGCTACCTGTCTAGTGCAAACACTGACGGTGCTAAAAAATGCAGATGCAGAAGTTCTGAGCCTGGAAAGAGAACTTGAAAGCCTAAAAGTTCAAAATAAGAGGCTTTTTGTTTTAGTTTCACTGTGTATTTTGCAAGATGCAAAAGCAGCCCGTATTTCTCCAAAATTCTCCCAAGGGGAGAGTGGAGAGATGGAGATATTTGCTCGCACATTATCAAATACAAAAGAAGTGGCTCTGCCTTCAGGGGAAAAGCTATCAGCGTTCTATTCAGCCAAGAATAGCCTCAATTAAGCTAACAGCCAGGGCAGGGACAACCCCCAAGGTCCTGCAGCTACTGCCATAGGCGGGTCTCCTCCAAGCCATGCCGCAAAGTTAAAAGCGGTAGAGGGAAAAGACATCGTCTCTCCGAAGCCAAGAGACATTCACACTGCCAGCCTTTGCATGCACAATGCAATTGCTCGCACCGACACGACCAATTCAACCCGTCCGTCGAGCCCGGCCAAGCAGTGCGAAACCAGCGTTAAAGGCACAGCACATGAAAAATCTCACTGATTCAGCATATGAATCCAGCCCACCTGCAAGCTGCGCCGTGACCCCAACCAGCGACAGAGCTTCACTGTGCCGCAAACCGCGTCTGCGGGCAGGTAAAAATCGCGAAGCATCCCAATGTAATCCAAAAGGGAAATCCCGGGAAAAAGCCGTGAACTTTAAACAGTGGAAAGCTGCTAACCCTTCAGCCTCAGCTGAGAGCACACAAGAGGCAGCACCGCATGGCAAAAGGGAAGTGCGTCACAGAAACATGTCCCCAGCCGCTTTTGAATCTGGAAGCCAGCATTCCCAGAAGGACAAGAAAAGGCATTGCACCAGAAGGATCCACACTTGAGATCCCAGCTGCTCCCGTGACTTTGACAAAGAGTTCCCGAGTTACTCCAAATGGTTTCATCTACCAAAAGAAGATTGTATTCAGCAACTACTTGATACAGGGTTGCCTGAACATGTGATAAGGCGACTGCCTTCATGGCTACTGAAGAAGATGACACTGATCACATTTGTAGACAAGGAATTCCATTGGTGCTTGGAAAGGGAGCGAATTACTCCTCACAATATTGAGGAATAGCTGTCACTGTGACAGAAATCCATTTCCATCTGGAGGGTGGGAAATTGAAAAGCTCCATGCGTACCTTTCAGCTTGCACCCCCATGCTATCCTTCTGCCTTGGGAAGTATACTTATGGGAATCCTCCCACTGTTAGCAATTTTGCTAATGAGATGGCAGACAGACTGAATCAAGATGCAATGGTCTCAGCTATTGAAACTATGGCAGAGGACATAAAAAGCTGAATTCATCTCCTCCCCCTAATTCAACCCAGATCTCAGCCATCAATAATACACGCTCTCCTAAAAGACTACCTCAGGCTAGACCAGGGCAGCCACAGAGAAAACCACAAGGTGGTAACACCAGAGGTGAGGCTACTAAGAAGGTAGCTGCCACTGCAGCAAACACATTTTTCCAGGGCAATTGTGCTAGCCCAACAGATGGTACCACCAATGTTGTTAATACCATACAAGGTAGTGTCAGTAGCAGTAACCCCATTCTGAGTGGTGTTGCCGATGAAAACACTACCAGTGCAAGCACTCAAACATAGGAATGCTCTGCCTCCAGCCAGGTGGAGGAGAGGGATAACTAAGATAACAGTTTATTGGGACGTGTTTGTATGACAGCCTAGCACCAAAGAAGTACAAAAGTACAGAGCTCTTATAGATACTTGAGCTCAGGTTACTTTGCTCCCTGTGAATCATGTAAGGATGGAGTCTTTAAGCATATCAGGTGTTACTGGTGGGTCCCAAGAATTGACTGTGGTACAGGTTGAAATAAGCCTGACTGGAACTGGTTGGGAGAAGCATGATATTGTAACTGGTCCTGATGCTCCCTGCATTCTGGGAATCAACTTTCTGTGAGAAGGTTGTTTCAAGGACCCTAAGAGTTACAAATGGGCCTTTGGAATAGCAGCTGTGGAAATTAAAGAACAGCTGCCTACTAGGCCTGAGCTCTCTGATGAACCCACAGTTGTGGGACAGCATGAGATAGAGGACGTGAAACTGCTGATTGCCTCTCGTACTGTACATCGCAGACAATACAGGACCAATCATAACACTTTAGTGCCCATACATAAGTTGATTCATCAACTAGAAAGTCAAGATGTCATCAACAAAGCTAATTCACCCTTCAACAGCCCAATACAGCTTGTATGGAAGTCAGATGGAGACTGGCATTTTACAGTCAACTTTCGTGGCCTTAATGAAGTCACTCCTCCTATGAGTGTGGCTGTACCAGATACACTGGAACTCCAGAATGAGTTGGAATCTAAAGAGGCCAAATAGTATGCTACCATAGATATCACTAATGTGTTTTTCTCCATTCCTGTAGCAGAGGAATGCAAGCTTTAATTTGCTTTCACCTGGAGGGATTTCCAGTATATCTTTAATCCTTTGCCCCAGGAATGGAAGCACAGCTCAACAATCTGTCATGGAGTAATCCATAATGCTCTGGAGAAGGGTGGAGCACCAGAGCATTTGCAGTTCATTGATGACATCACTGTCTGGGGAAACACAGCAGAAGAAGTCTTCAAGAAAGGTAAGAAGATAACTGATATTCTGCTGAAGGCCGTTTTTGCCATAAAGCAAAACAAGGTAAAGGGGCCTGCTAGAGAAATCCAGTTTCTGGGAGTCTGGTGGCAGGATGTGGTAAACAAGGCCTCCACCATGGTACAGCTCACAAACAAGAAGGACACATCATCCTTTTTGGGGGCAGTTAGATTTTGGAGACTGCACATCCCTGGATCTAGCCAGATTGTGAAGCCTCTTTATGATATAATGCAAAAAAGAAACTATTTCAAGTGGGGTTCCAAACAACAAGTGACCTTTGACCAGATAAAACAGGAAGTAGTCCATGTTATGGCTCTGGGTCCTGTTTGGACTGGAGCAGAGATCAAAAATATCCTGTATACATCTGCTACTGAGAATGGTCTGAGTTGGAGTCTCTGGCAAAAAGCTCCAGGAGAGACCAGAGGCCACCCACTTGGTTTCTGGAGTCAGGGATAAAGAGGTTCAGAAGCAAATTATACTACAACAGAAAAGGAAATATTGTCTGCCTACAAGGGAGTGCAAGCTGCTTCTGAAGTGGTTGGAACTGAGTCACAGCTCCTTCTAGCTCCCAGATTATGAGTTCTAAACTAGATCCCCGCACTGATAACACAGTGAGCTTGAATGAGAAGTCGTGGATGACCTAACATCATGGAGATAATCATGAACTGGCCAGAAGGCATAGACTCTGGAAAAACTCCAGTGGAAAGAGTAACTCATGCTGAGGAAGCTCCTCCATATTTGTTTGACACTGAAAGGAACTATGCTTTGTTCACAGACAGTTCCTGTTGTCTTGTAGGAAACAAATGGAGATGGAAGGCTGCTGTGTGGAGTCCCACACAGAGAGTTGCAGAAGCAAAAGATGGAGAAGGTGAATCCAGCCAATTTGCAGAGTTAAAAGCCATACAGCTAGCTCTGGATGTAGCTGACCAAGATAAGTGGCCTATACTTTACCTCTACACTGATTCATGGATGGTGGCAAATGCTCTCTGGGGATGGCTAAAAGACTGGAAAAAGAATGGGTGGCAGAGAAAAGGAAAGCCTGTTTGGGCTGACAACCTGTGGCAAGATATTGCTACCCATCTTGAGAAGATTTCAGTGAAAGTGCAACATATAGATACACACATGCCTAAGAATAAGGCTACTGAGGAACATCAACACAACCATCAGGCAGATTTAGCTGCCAAAGTCTCCAAAGTGGATATAGTCTGTGATTTAGACCTAGACTGGAAACATAGAGGTGAACTGTTCTTAGCTCGGTGGGCCCATGATTCATCTGGATTCATCTGCAACCTACCAATGGGCACATGACAGGTTGATTGGTATATCCATGGATGCTATCACACAGGTCATTCATGACTGTGACATTTGTGCTGCTATTAAGCAGGCAAAGCGACTGAAGCCTTTGTGGTATGGAGAATGATGGGCAAGGTATGAATATGGTGAAGCATGGCAGGTTGACTACATTTCTCTACCTCGTACTCGGACTGGTAAGCAATTAGTGCTTACAATGGTAGAAGCAAGTACGGAATGGTTGGAAACCTGCCCCATTTCACATGCAAGTGCTTGAAATACCATTCTGGGCTTGGAGGAAAAGATTCTTTGGAGACACAGTATCTCAGAAAGGATTGAATTAGACAACAGGACTAATTTCAAGAATAATTCTGTGAGCAAATGGGCCAAAGATCATGGCATCGAGTGAATATTCCACATCCCCTACTATGCACCAGCTTCAGGAAAGATTGAATGCTACAATGGTTTGATGAAGACCACCCTGAATGCTATGGTGGTGGAACATTTAAGAATTGGGGCAGACATCTGACCCAAGCTATCTGGATGGTAAATAGTAGAGGGTCAGTAAATCAAACAGGTCCAGCTCAGTCAGGTCTGTTAACAATAGTAGATGGGGATAGAGTTCCTGTTGTCAATGAGAAGAGCCTACTGGGGAAAACTGTATGGGTTTATCCTCTTTCAGGGAAGGGTAAACCTATCCGAGGGGTGGTTTCTGCTGAAACCAGGGCATACCTATTAGGTAATGCAAAAGCATGGTGAAATTCAGTGTGTTCCACAGAAGAATTTAACCTTAGCTGAAAGGGTTTAAGTTCAGAGATGTGTATAAGTTGTTATGAGTTCTTTTTTTCAGATAACTGATGGTGCCCATATAAAATAACTCACCGTACATGAGCATGAACCCTACGAGCCCTGATGAGTCCAATTTCAACTAATCTGATAGGAAGGATTGTTTCCTGATCCTAAATGCTAGACTGTTCTGAAGAATGGTGGGATGAATAATAGTCTACTGCATGTCATCTAAAGGGATTGTTCTTGATATGCACAATATAGGAAACCGAGTAGAATATTGATTTCTGTCTCAGTTTAAGGCCACGAGCTACCCAGGACTGGAGGACAGAAATGACACTCCTTTTGAAGAGTAAGAATGAAGATACTGCACACTGATTGGAAGTTTAAAGGGAGATTCTATTTACCGGTGCATATATACAAAAGGTAATCGGGTAGAATGAATACATCCATAGGCTAGGCCAAGTCTATTGGACTAAAATCATCTAGAATCCTCCACCCCTTCCACCCCCAGCAGGCCTGAGAGTAGGCCAAATTTGCCCTCCTCAGCTTAGGCCTACAAGGTCTCAACAGGCCACATGATGCAGCTCAAAATTCCCTGCCAGCTAGAAGCCATCTCCCCTACACAAACCATGAGTGCTGGGGTTTGAACAGCATTGAGCAGAGTTGGGCAGAACTGAATAGTCTGAGAAAATAAGGAGAGTAAGCAGGATTGAGTAACTGAACTGATAAGGAGGCACGGCTGCAGAAAAGTGGCTTTGGGAGGCTGGCAGAGAAGCTGAGCGAGTTCTGAGCTGTGTGAGGAAAACAGGCTGGTCAGCCCTGGGAACAAGCAATGTTGTGGCTAAGCTGCTGCAAAGGGGGATTAAGTGGGGTAGTTGGTCAGGTCTGCCTCTGTGCGTGCAGACAGCCCATTTCTGCCTATGTAAGCCTATCAAAAGTACACGCCCCTCTACCGAACTCCACTATATATGTATCACGCTTAGCTTCAATAAATGGATTGACCTTTATACATCACATTGGTGTAAGCCTGGTGTCTCTCCCTCTCCTGCACAGCCTAGAAGAGAGGCCAACTCGACACATAAGTAGGAATGCACGTTCTTCCCAGAGAAAAGAAGCAAAGGGAGGAAAGGCAGGGAGGAGAAGAGAACAATATCAGCCAGGCACTGCCTCATAAGTTATGATACCAGAAAGCAGAATAGAATAACAATATTACAATATCCTGAGACAACCGGGTCTGTCCCCTAGGATGGGACTTTGTCTCTGTAGTTTTATTAAGGAAACCTAGGCCCTCCCCAAGCTACTACATGAGCGTATCTTGCTGATCACTCTCTGGATCTCCAGCTGATGAATCAGTTCATGGATGGAAGCCAAGGAGTCTCGGTTTGTGCGATATTGCTGCCAGTGCACCGACCTGGTAGCAATTGCCACCTGTTGTTCTTCAACTTGCATCAATCCCACAACAAAAGGATTCCCTGAAAGGCCAGGCAGGGTAGACAGCTATCTGATCTCTATTCACTGTGGCCACACCAAAAGTCCATTGACAGCACTTTGGGTCCTTGAAGTACCCTATCTTGAGGTAATCTATACCAAGAGTACAAGGGGTCTCTGGGCCAGTCACAATGGGATGCTTTTCCCACTTGTTCCCTGTTAGACTCATATCAGTTTCTAGTACAGACAGCTCCTGGCAGCCTCCTGTTACTCCAGAAATCCAGATGGATTCAGTGCCTTTGTGGCCTGATGGCACCATTGTGCATTGTGCACCCGTATCTACCAATGCCTTATACTTCTGTGGCTTCGATATGCCAGGCCATCAAATCCACACAGTCCAGTATACTCTGTCATCCCTTTCCTCTTCCTGTCCCTCTACTCCTGGTCTTCATCAGACTATTCACTGTCTGATCTTGGTGATGCCTGACTGGAGGTCCCCTCATCAGGATCAGGGCATGTAACCTCAGTTCTTTTCCACCTGGAAGATCGTTGATTACCCTCTTGTCTCTCTACAGCAGCTACCTTTGCCACCTTCTTAGATGATCCCTTCTTAACCACTGTCTTCCCTCTTAGTTCATGTACATGAGCCTCCAAACCATCTCACTTCCTCATGTCCTCCCCCTGGTCATGCAAGAAGAACCAGAATGCTCCATGTGGCATGCATCTGGGGCTCCTCTTCCCTCTGACTGGGGCAGGAGAAGACTGACTTCTTGGGTTGTATACCTGGTAGATGAAGCACTGGCTCGTGGGACTGAGTTGGTACAGAGGTTATCCTCAAAATTCTGTAGCCAAGCCGACACTGTCTCCACAGACTGTGTATCCTGATCCATAGAATACATCATCACTAAGCTGTCAGAGTATGATGCTGGGGCACTTTGTATCACCTTCCTCCACATGGCCTGTGTGCATGTGACATCCTCTGGATCTGTGGAGACCCTGATATCGTCTAGGTCACCATAGATAACTTCCAGCACTGCTAATTCTCTTAGGCACTCGATTCCTTCATCTGTGGTGTTCCACTTCCCTGAAAAACTCAGGTCCTCCTTGCATGGGTACCTTGCCCTTACGCCTAACAGGAGTCATCTCCAGAGACTGCATATGCCTGTTTCTCTTCCAATTCCTTTCTCAATCCCTCTGTTTCTGGTCCCAGTTGTTGGGCCTCTTTCCCTTCTAGCAGTTGACTATCAGCCCCATTATCTCAGCACCGAAGCAGCAATCTGCTCTCCTGCTTGGTGGCTGTAATCCTTGCAAATGTCTCTCAGCTCTGCTGAGGTTAAGGACCAAGCAGTTTCTGTTTTTTGCTTGATCTCACTCACTCCCTCTGATCTCACACTTGATGGACCAGCCCCTTGATCAGAATCTTCCTCATCCCTTACTAATCCATGATAGGGACCTGTTAACCTTCTTGTCCAATGCTCCATTTTCACTACTGGGGCAATCACTCTGGTTGCTGTTTGGGTCCCCATCTCAACCACAGTATCCTCAGGTGATGTTTGGGTGACTGCCTCAGCCACAGTCCTCTTAGAGTACTGATATGTGGCTCATTAAGCACAGGCTAGGCCCCAATAGAGTGCAAGAAGTTGCTGGTTTTCAGTGGGGTAGGCGAGGCACCCTTCTATCAGATGGCAAGGCAGTTTGCCAAGATTGCTCGCCTCTTCTGGGGTTAAGTCTCAGGCTATGGGAGGTGATAACTGTCCTAGGAAACTGCCCAAATCCTTCCACACCCCCTTCCACCCAGGGACTTGCTGCCTCAGGGCACATTTCAGTATCTCCTCACCCAAGGGCTGTCTCCTTTCATAGCATGATGGCACCAGATTCCACAAAGCCTGTAACATGCCAGTGATATTGATTAGCAGTGTTAAAGAGCTCATGTAAGAATGAATCAAAACTTTGGGGGCATGCATAATAAAATTCTCTATATTAATTTCAGGTGTGGAGAAAGAAATTACAACCTCCCCAGCATAACTTCCACAAAATAGCAGGCCTACAAGAATGAGAAATAAAGACATTGCCATTATCTGTCACAGCATGTTCCCAAACAAACAAAATATTTCCAAAACAAAGCCACAGTTCTGGGCATCTCCAATCACAGGGAACAAATATGTGGATTGAAACCAACTCAAGCCTATTGCTCTCTTCAAATTTCTTCTGTTGTCTGTTTTTTATACATACACATATACATACATTGAGCTGAACCAAATACTCCCTCCCTGCTGCTCTTGCTAAATCAGAGATCTATTCACACTCTTTTAATGAACTCAGGGAGAAACAATTACACCAACAGTTGATCCTCTCAACTGTGATAGCTGTTCATCTGAGTCAGCTTTTTTTGTATCAGCTGTGGTCAGTCACAACCTGCCCTTGCCCATCTCCACTGAGTCTTCTTCCACTGTAGGGGTGCAGCCTAGGGACCCATCTGGGTCACCAAACTCTTAAATAAATGCAGTCTGAATCCTAGGTTTCCTGAAGCAGAGTCTCAGGCATTAAATCTCATAGAAATAAAGAATTTAAAAGAATTTAATAGAATGGTGCAGCAACAGGGTCAGTTTGAGCTGTGTGCCTCCAGAGATGGACTTCAAACAAGGAAATCCCTGGGCATTTATGCCCTTACAGATTATGCATCTCACGCTCATGTGATCTTCATGTGCTTTTCACTCATCCAATGGTGATTCTGACCTGAGATCTTCTGACTCCTTATTTGGCTTCTTCACTGTCTCCAGGCAGGCCATTATCTTGCAGCTACCTTTGACGCTTCTACCCTCCTTATCTTCTAGCTTCTGTTATCTCTGAGGTCCTTGTCTTTGTTAAATAGATACAAGTTCTGTACAAGTTCAGCAAATCTAGGTGAATGTTTACAGCTTGCAGCCTAAGGCTTCAGTAAATCTATCTATCTGTGCTAAGTAAAAAAAGCTAAGCAAACAGCATGCTAAAGCACATAACATTATACCTGCAAGTGATTCAATGTATTTAAAACACCCAGACTGTATTTATGCAATCCTAAGCACAAATACAGGCTGGGTGGTGAATGGCTGCAGAGCAGCCCTGGGCTGCATCAAGAGAAGCATGGCCAGCAGGGCAAGGGAGGTGATTCTCACCCTTTACTCTGCTTTCATCTGGAGAGTACTGTGAGAGAGTACTCACCTGGAGTACTTGTGCTAGTTTGAGCCTAACTAGCAT
>WAAF01019125.1:0-23262 GCA_013400475.1 Tricholaema leucomelas | reverse complement strand
TCGACCAAAAATCCAAAGAATCTCAGGGAATATCCCCAAATTTTAAAATATTAATAATTAATATTGTTACAGAAAAGAGTATTCATAATTCATAACTGATTGTTAATTTCCAACACATATGCAGAAACAGTTTTTCATTGTGATGGACGTGGAACACTGGAACAGGCTGCCTGGGGGGGAGGGGTTATGGAGTCTCCTTCTGTGGAGATACTCAAAACCTGCCTGGATACATTGCTGTGTGATCTGATACAGGAGATCTTGCTCTGGAGGAAGCGGGGGGTGTTGGACTTCTGAGGTCCCTTCCAACCCCTAACATTCTGTGACTCTGTGATTCTGTGATGGTAAGTCAACTACCTCCCTGACAGCCTACTCCAATGCCTGACAACCCTTCCACCAAAAATCTTTTCCTAATGCACAGTCTAAACCTCCTCTGGTGCAGCTTGTGGCCAATTTATCATTCTAAGGAGGATGGAGTCTGACTCAAGATCTGACGTCATTAGATCACTTTACCTTATGAATGCCTTCAAACAACCAAGCTCTTCATTTTGGTTAAAGATTCTGTGAAAACAGGCACACAGACTTCAGCCTTCAGAGAAGCCTAGTAATTGTTTATCCCAGTCTATTATTCCTACACAATCAGCTGTGAGTGGGTCATAGTCTTGCCCTTGCCAGCTCCATGTTTAGCTGCACTACTGTATCTTCTTCCTTGACCACTGGGCTATTGAACAAGAAGTCTGATGAAGAATATACTATTTTTTTGTTTGTTTGTTTTGTTTTAATTTCTTTCTCTACTGTTGGGTTACAGGAAGCATCTTCCTGAAGGAGTGCAGGCTTCCTTGGTTGTATAATGTGCACTGTACACTAAAATAAGCCCTTGGCCCACATGGAGCCTTGAGTCCAGCTGGCTTCATTGGCAGTTTCTGCTGAGAATCCCCAGCCCTGCCGCCCCTGCTCACTTGGGCCATCTCCCACTTCAAAATCACACACTTTATATACCAGGTTTATATTACCTTGGTTTTGATGTCTTCCGGTGTTTACTTTACACTGCTTTCATATACCACATGTAGCAGTCAGGGAGAAGGAGAGTTTGATCACAAGGACACATGAAGTCTGGAGGGCTTTATAGATCTTGTAGCCCTTGTCTGGTAGTAGAAACCAGAGCCAGTGAATTTCAGGTCCTTGTTTTTCCCTCACCTCACCTACCTCCATGCTGCCAATAAATACTTAAGTTTTGTTTTCCTCTCCTCCCTGAGATTATGTGTTTTGAGAACCTCCAGTTTAAATAACAGATTTGGTGACTTAATGTTCGTTGTTGCTGCTCCTGCTTTAAGACAGTCTATGTAAGTACATGGTCTTCAGCCATTAGAGTCCATAACTAGTTAACAGAGAAGTCTATAGGACCCTGGGCAGACCCCTCTAATATGAAGAAGAAAATTTGTATTTTCATTTTCTATTTGTGTGTCAATCCCACTAAATATCTAAGATATGCTAGCAGCCACTGATTGTTTCCCATAGGAAACAGGGAAAGATGTTATTTTTTCACACAGATGAGTTGCTGCATAGCACTAACTACTCAATAATGTATATGATGAGAGCAGCAGAAGATTTCTGATAGTCATTTATGTTCACACATGTAAGTAATCTGCATATACTGATGTACGTCTAACTCCTTCAGGGAAACAGTCAGGGAATCTCCCAGAGCTTGAGAGTGTGCAAAGCTCAGCATGGGCCAGCCATGCTCTCAGTGTCTAGCATTTTTGTCCATTCTCAGGAGAGTTTTTCTTAAGAAAGTTGCTTTTGCACAAGAGGAGTCAGAAACTGCCAGCTCAGGATGGTTTGAAGGTGCTTCATAACACTATTTACTGGGAAAACCCCAAGTAAATGTGACACGTATTTGGGAAAAAGAAACATGCCCCAGAGTAGTGCAGCATACTGTTTTTAGCAGTAACTTTCAACATGGGTCTGTTATGCACTCACATTGCAAACAGCGTAGCTTTTCATAGTCAAAAACTCTTCTGCTTTTTCAGTTGTATTAACTAATGTAACCATTTGAATAAATCGGCCACTGAGCTCCCTTTATGTAAGATATATGGTATTTCTTGCCAGCAGACTAATTTGATGTAACAGTTGTGCTTCATATTATCCATCTCTGCAAGCTGGAAGTCTGGGTGATAAATGGTGTGATAAACACTGGAGAGGCACCAAATTCCAAGGAGATTACTGTTGCCTCTCATATTATAAAACTAAATGAGAAAAAAAAAAATGTTAACTTTTCATTCAAATTGACAGCTAAGGAAATGGTAAAATGTGGTTGTATGGTAACGACACTTTCTCTTTTGTTATTGCACCACATCCTTTTGTCACAGCCACTCTGATTATATTTCCTTAAGAGAAAAGCTTGTAAAATCATAGTGGGGCGCAGGGTGCCTTATTCACACGGAGGGTTTGTTTCAGCAGAGTTGGTCAGTGGCTTCTTTTCCAGACATGCGCTCACTCTGATCTCCACCCATTAACACAATGTTGCCATTAATTTTCCCCTCTTTCCAAAGGTGATGGCTTTGAGCTTTACACTTACAGTTGTCTTTCTCCTGCTGTCGGTGGATCTGTAGTTTTTGCATCGGTTTGGATTGTTCAGTTTCTAGCCCAAAATGTTTTTTCATAAAATTATTTATTTTTTTATAAATACTTATTCATGAGAACCAGAGTCCAGCAATGAGGTATTGTTACTTTAAGTGATGCTGACTTTTTCTGGAGGGTTTCAACACCAGGATGCTCATTGGCTACCAGACTAATTGCTTTATACTGCAAATGATGCCCAGGGGTGAAATAATACAAATACTGAGGCAAATTTTCCAACATGTGTTCTTTAAAATTCCCCTCTGAGCTGGAAGAGTGACCTTTGGTGAACAAACGTTCTTTTACCTTCAGTGTTCAAAACTATTAATGTTTTAGTATGCTTACATGATTAATTCACAAGCTTTCTTTTCAACACAGTAATTTCTGGACTCTGCCAGAAATTCTGTGGCCTCAGATTTGAAGCAATTTGTTCTCTAAGTCTGTCAATGGTTTATTCAGTACAACTATGTTTGATTGCATCCTTAATAGTTGCTGAGTAAGAGTTACACTCAGTTACTTTGGCTTTAGGCTTTCAAAGGAGGAGTTTTTACCTGTGTTATTCCATAATGCTGGTCCTTGCAACTGAAATGACTTGCTAAATATTTTGTAGGCTGGGAAGATCCATTAGCACCATCATGAATTTCCCAGCAGGGGTGCTTGTTTATGGTGTTGTGTGGTGATGAATAATGTTTTCTCGTACCTTGCAAGTATTAAAAAACTTAAAGGAAGAAAGTTTCAGACGGATTGATATTATTTATTTATAAAGCAAAATGATACTAAAAACTATGGGCATCCTTAGCCTGAGCTGTAGGGCCAGAAGTCTTGCCTTATGCTATTTAAGTCATGTAGCAGCCCTGATTCCTGCTCTCATTTAGCAGCATGTCTATAATTTAAAGTCTGCCTTAGGTGATGTGACAACTGCTTTTCATTGTTGAGCCTCATTTATTCTTTGTTAATTATCCCATTATTTACTGCCTAATAACTTCTACAGCTGGAAGACAGGGGAATCACAAATGTATTTCTGCTTCCAGTTCTGAATGATTCTAGACTTTCTAACAAAAGGTTGCCACTTGCTCAGATTTTATTAGAGCCTTTGCTGTTTGTTGTGGGATCCCTTTTTGAAGATCCTGAAGCATGGCTCAAAAAATCACAGTTTTGGTCAAGACATTTTCCTGCCTGAGTTTTATGTTGCTGATTATTCACTCCTATTCTTTGACCAAGATAGTGCTTTCTCTAAGCTTTATTTCTTGAACAATTCTTCCCCCTTCCCTCCCAACCATTGTTCTTATCAAGGTATATCATCATTGTTCTCTCAATGTGCATTACTAAGTTAGGCTTTAACTTCACAGATCTCTTGTGTATATCACCCCTAGTCTGTGTTTTACAGGACACTTGGAATCTTTCTTAAATGTGATGTCATTTGCCTCATATAAATCTAAAGTATGTATCTCCCTCCACACAAAATCAGTCATGACTGTATCTGGTAGTGACTTGATGTAATGCAGTCAGATGACATTTAAAGTCTCTGCTTTATGGCAAATTCTTTAAAAAAAAAAACAATACAATTGAAAAACAGCTCTATGTTGGAATAAACCTTCCAAGTCTCTCATGGGTGGAACATTTCCCTCCACGTGTTTTCAAAATAAAACTTATGCTGGACTGTCAGTCAGCACGAGCATCCTCAGCTCCCAACTCAAGGCATCTAGATGATTTTTGCTGTGCAAACAGCAGATTAGGTGGAAAATCTCTTGAGTTTCCATGTCTCTGTGAGAAGAGTGAAGAAATCCTGAGTGCTCTGGCTTCTTTCTCTTGAGTCCTGCCTCTAATGGCTTTCTGCAAGGTGGGCTGCTGGGCAAGCAGGTAAACTGGCAGGGAACCAGGCAGCTGTCTTCCTTCTGAGTATTTGATGAAGTCAAAATGTACCATGGGACTGTGCTGACTTCATGGAATCAGCATTTTTCTGATAGAAAGAAATTTAGGTTGGAAAATATCTGTCCAGCTCTAATTGCAATGTTTCTCTCCAGACCACTGCTCTTGGCTTTTCCTATGGGAAATTATGGAAGCCTCACCACTGAAAACTAGTATATTATTAAAATAAGAAGAGTTAAAATCATTGCATCTGTATTAGACACCACTAATCAACCCTTGTCCTTCTTAGAGAAGAATGAATTTTACCCACTCAGGTTGTTTAGAATTTACTGAAATTACACTCTCTATTAATTTCAGTATGCACAAGTATGAAATACATTTATCTCTCTATGTAGGCATTTTTAATTACTCCACAGTCATTCTAATCCTGATGACCATATCTCACTCAGCATTTCTGCTCCAGAGAGGACAATACAAACAAGGAAGAAAGCATCTTGTTAATCCAACAGACTATTTTGAGATTTGGGATTCATATGGAATGATTAAGGAGAGAGAAACACAAATTCTCTTGACAGCTGTGCTCACTTGTTCTGTTTCCTTTCTGTACAGATGGTTCACAAATGGTGCAGCAGGATTAGGATGGGGTAAAGCCTAAACCTGTTTGTTAGTCTTCTTTGATGAGCAGGGTGGAGTGCCGTCTACTCCTACAATAAAGCAGTGGTAGATTTAGTAAACTTCATTGACATATGGAAACTGAGATTTTCTGTTGGGAGTAGTTCAGCTTAGATGAATCCCATTGCATGAAATGTTTTGTGAGAAAGAAAATTTAAAATTCATGAGATATTCTGCTTTGAGACTTAAACCTTGCTTTTTAGGTCATTGTTTTTTGTTTAACAATGTAATGTAGTGGGGAAATACCACTGAGGTTTAAAAAGTGGTGAACAATACACATGTTTCTACTTTCCTGAAAAATACTTTCCCCCAGCTTTTTTAGACAGTCAAATTCTACCTTTCTTCCCTNAAAGAAAGAAAGAAAGAGAGAAAGAAAGAGAGAAAGAGAGAAAGAAAGAAAGAACCACCCAAAATGCTAATGTTGGATGAGAAAAAGTTTTACTGTGTCTGATCACCTATACATTATTTTGTCTTCTTCTAACGACTTGTATCAGGAAAGGCTATGAGATTTAGGATTACAGCTCTCTGATAAACCTCTTTTGGAGTAAGGTAACTTTAACATAGTAGTAGGGTTTTTTGTGTGTGTGTGTGTGTGTGCATTTGCTAATGAAATAAAAAGAAATAAAATGAGGACAGACAAAGAGGTGGAGCTGGAGAAAGTCTGGAGAAGAGAAGGCTCTGAGGAGACCTTATTGTGGCCTTTCAATATCTGAAGGAGGCCTACAGGAAAGCTGGTGAGGGACTTTTTAGGATGTTAGGTAGTGATAGGACTAGGTGAAATGGAGCAAAACTAGAGGAGGGTAGATTCAGATTGGATGTTAGAAAGAAGCTTTTCACCATGAGGGTGATGAGACACTGGAACAGGTTGTCCAGGAAGGTGGTGGAAGCCCCACCCCTGGAGGTATTTAAGCCAGGCTGGAGAGGGCTCTGAGCAAGCTGATCTAGTGGAATGTGTCCCAGCCCATGGGAAGGGGGGTAGAATTAGATGATCATTGAGTTCCCTGGCAATTCTGTGATTCTATGAAAAAAAAAAAAAAGAGAAAGGGAGGAAGGAAGGAACTAGGAAAGGATGAAGGAGGGAACTTGGAAGGAAATCAGAACTTGGAAGGAACTCAGAAGGAAGGAAGGAAGGAACTCAGAAGGAAGGAAGGAAAGAAGTCATTCAAGTGCAATGAGTGATATTATTTCATAGAATCATAGAATCAGACAGGCTGGAAGAGACCTCCAAGATCATCCAGTCCAACCTAGCACCCAGCCCCAGCCAATCAACCAGACCATGTCTGCAAGTGCCTCATCCAGTCTTTTCCTGAACACCCCCAGGGACGGTGACTCCACCACCTCCCTGGGCAGCCCATTCCAATGCCAATCACTCTCTCTGGGAAGAACTTCCTCCTAACATCCAGCCTATACCTTCCCTAGCACAACTTGAGGCTGTGTCCCCTTGTTATATTGCTGGTTGCCTGGGAGAAGAGACCAACCCCCACCTGGCTACAACCTCCCTTCAGGTAGTTGTAGACAGCAATGAGGTCACCCCTGAGCCTCCCCTTCTCCAGGCTAAACAACCCCAGCTCCCCCAGCCTCTCCTCACAGGGCTGTGTTCCAAGCCCCTAAGCAGCTTCATCACCCTTCTCTGGACACATTCCAGTACCTCGACATCTTTCTTGAACTGAGGGGCCCAGAACTGGATGCAGTCCTCAAGGTGTGTCTTGACCTATTATCAAGGAATAACTGCTTTCTGTTAACTGATGTCATCTGCTTTTGTTTAGCAGTTTTGTTAAGGAGAACTATGTCTGAGAGAAGACAGGTGATGGAGTAATCATAGGACACTCAAGTTTGATGGGAGAGATATATTATTCTTGGCTCGCAGTCCTTCTCTGGTCTTGAAGGTTAGATGTGAATACCTCTCCTCCTTGCACCTGGATCCCCGGCATGGCTGTTGAGAGGGCCAGAATTTGAAGAAGCTGGCTCTCTTGAGACTGTTACCCATCATTTGGGGCTGTTATCCAGCATTTGAGGCTGTTATGTTGCAAACACAGAGGCTGACGCTCAGATGGCTGGGGAAGGTTATAGGGGGGAAAGCAAAAAGCAGCTTGTGAAACCACAATCCACAAAGGAATTCAGATGAGTTCTGTACATCTGCTCAGAGGTTTAGATAAATAACATGAAAAAAAGACTTTTTACTTGATACAGCCCTCTGTTTGAATACACTCATGGGCCATCTAGACTCATTCTTTTCTAAAAAGCAGAGAATTCACACATGGATGATGACAGAACTCAACAGCCTTATATAGAATATACTTCAGTAAGTTCAGTCTTTCTTTTTCCTTAACTTTAACCCCTCTGTGATCACTCCTTGCATGCGACAGGTACTCATGTATGTCCATTGGTCCTTAACAAGGAAAACTCTTTATGAAATGAAAATGCTGTATTAATATTAAACTGATAAAAACAGGTAGTATATTTCAAGATTGGCCAAAATACAGATAATATAATTCAAGATCTGCCAAAAGGTCTCTGTGCCTGGCAAGATCATGGAGCAGATTCTCCTGAAGGCTCTGCTAAGGCAAATGGAAAGCAAAGAGGAGGTGATTGGTGGTAACCAGCAATGGCTTCACCATGGGCAAATTATGGCTGACAAATTTAGTGGCTTTTTTATGATGAAGTCACAGTAACAGTGGACAAGGGAATAGCAACTGACATCGTTTACCTGGACCTGAGTAAGGCATTCGACTCTGTCCCACATGACACCCTGGTCACCAAACTGGAAAAGCACAAACTGGATGGGTGGAGCACTCACTGGATAAGGAATTGGCTGGATGGTGGCATGCAGAGAGTGGTGATCAATGGCACAATGTCCACCTGGCGACCGGTGACAAGTGGTGTTCCTCAGGGGTCAGTGCTGGGACCAGTGCTCTTTAACATCTTTGTCAGTGATAGGGGCAGAGGCATTGAATGCACCCTCAGCAAGTTTGCTGGCAACACCAACCTGTGTGGTGCAGCAGACACGCTGGAGGGCAGGGATGCCATCCAGAGGGACCTGGACATGCTGGAGAGGCAGGCCCAGGCCAACCTCATGACGTTTAACAAGGCCAAGTGTAAGGTCCTGCACCTGGGTTGGCACAATCCCAAGCACAGATCCAGGCTGGGTGGCAAATGGCTGGAGAGCAGCCCTGAGGATAAGGACATGGGGATCAGGGTTGATGAAAAGCTCAACATGAGCCAGCAGTGTGCATTTGCAGCCCAGACAGCAACCATGTCATGGACTGAATCAAGGGAAGTGTGGCCAGCAGGGCAAGGCAGGAGACTCTGCCCCTTTACTCTGCTCTTGTCATATTTCACCTGGAGTACTGTGTGCAGTTCTGGAGTCCTCAACACAAAAAGGACATGGAACTGTTGGACTGGGTCCAAAGGAGGGCCATGAAGATGCTCAGAAGGCTGGAGCACCTCTGCTATGAGCACAGGCTGAGAGAGTTGGGGTTCTTCAGCCTGGAAAAGAGGCTTCAGGGAGACTCTGTAGTGGCTTTCCACAAGTATCTGAAGGGGGCCTACAGGAATGCTGGGGAGTATTTACAAGGTCTTGTAATAACAGGATGATGAATAAAGGGTTTAAACTTTAGAGAGGAGATTTAAACTAGGTATTAGGAAGAAGTTCTTTACAGTGAGGGTGTTGAAACACTGGCACAGATTGCCCAGGGATGTTGTGGCTGCTTCCTTCCTGGAGGAGTTCAAGGCCAAGTTGGATGAGGCCTTGAGTGACCTGTTCTACTGGGAGGTGTCCCTGCCTATGCAGAGAGTTGGAACTGAATGATCTTTGAGGTCCCTTCCAACCTAAACCATTCTATGATTCTATATTAGATTTCAAAGACACCTCACTAGTCAACATATTCATTGAAATAAAAAGCAGAGGGTGTCAGCAGAACTGCACTGCTAATGCTCAGAAATGTTGCTGATCTATGAGACTAAGTGATAATAGAGACGTCCCTGAGTAAGCTGCTCTCTGGGGCTCTGTGTGGGAATGGTCTCTGTGATAAGCAATCACGTGGGCGCTGTCTCATAGAGAGGTTGTGAACATCTCAGAGAGTGATTTGCCGTTGGAATGGGCTGCCCAGGGAGGTGGTGGAGTCACCATCCCTGGAGGTGTTCAGGAAAAGACTGGATGAGGCACTTAGTGCCATGGTCTAATTGACTGGATAGGGCTGGGTGATAGGTTGGACTGGATGATCTTGGAGGTCTCTTCCAACCTGGTTGATTCTATGATTCTATGGTCTTTACTGGCATAGGACAAAGACATGCCAGGTACTATGGTTTGATGGTCTGACAGTTCAGTTGCTGAGATTCCACAGTCTGGGAATGCTTCTGAGCACTGTTTTATTCACTAATGTAGGTATATCTCTAGAGATATTTCAGTCTCCTGCTCCAAGTGAAGTATGGATCATTATAACACTATATCTTTATCCTGCTGAACCTACTTCATACCATATTCATCAAGAAACAGAGAAAATCTGATTCTTTTCTTCTTCCCATTTGTCTGCTTTATATTTAAGCACTATTACCATGTCTACCACCAGCCTCTTCTAGACAGAATGACTTCATTTTTTTTCATTCTTTCCTTGCAGGTCATGTTTTCTAGACCTCTACGTATTTTTATTGCTCTCTGCTTTCCCTGAACAGACATATAATAAAAAAACACTTTTTGCCCAGGAGAGCTTAGCTAAATGTTGAGGACAACATTGATAAAAATAATGAATCTAATGTATTATTATCTTTCCCTCTCCATGCAAGTGGTAGGTCTGTTATTGGTAACATTACCTAAACCTTAACTTGACTAGACAGGATATTCTCCTGATATTTGATCTGTCTCCTGCAGTAGGGATGTTTCTGAGTTCTGGAACTTGTACAGTTCACATTATAAATACAATGGGACTCAGGTTCCGAGGCTTATTTTTACTCTAGCATTTCATCTTGATAGTATATTAGGAATTAATTTTGTGCAGAAGTATTTTATGTACTTAATGTTTTAATTGTTTAAAGTATAGTTTTAGGTTTCTCCTTACTTGAGCAAGAATTGTTCAGAGAACAATTGAAGGCTGTCACCTCAGCCTGAGTGCATTGAGCCCAGAGTCAGTGGGAGAAATGACCCCTACCCCGTGATGTGACACATGTGAGGCAGACCTGAAGAGTTGTGGGAACAGCACCTAGCTCTAGGACCTTCCTGATTTTTCTCATTCTGCAGGCTAAGTGAGAAAAATGGGTACTATGCTGCATTAGATTGGACAAAAGATCCCTGAATCTTTTTTGGAAAACACCACACCAGTAATGGAATTATGTTTTCTGTCTGTGCTTTTTAAACCTCTTGTATCCCAGCATGTGCTGTACCTGAGCTTTTCCCCTCAGGCTACCTCTCTCTTGAGCAACTGGAGAAAAAGACACTTCCATTTCTTTGTCACAAAGAGCCAGAACACTCATAATATTTCACCACTATTTTCCCCAGGAGTATTTTGCTGCAACCTGAAGGACTAAGATTTCATTCACAGAACCCAGACTCTATTCAAAATGCAGCAATATCATAGAATCATAGAATCAACCAGGTTGGAAGAGATCTCCAAGATCATCCAGTCCAATCTATCACCCAGCCCTGTCCAGTAAACCAGAACATGGCACTAAGTGCCTCATCCAGTGTTTTTTTTTTAACACCTCCAGAGACAATGACTCCACCACCTCCCTGGGCAGCCCATTCCAAGGGCAAATCACTCTCTCTGTGAAGAACTTCCTCCTAACATCCAGCCTATACTTCCCCTGGCACAACTTGAGGCTGTGTCCCCTTGTTCTGTTGCTGGTTGCCTGGGAGAAGAGACCAACCCCCACCTGGCTACATCCTCCCTTTACATAGTTGTAGACAGCAATGAGGTCACCCCTGAGCCTCCTCTTCTCCAGGCTAAACAATATCCAGGAGATCTAGACGATTCCTGGTTTACACAGGCAGATGTTTTCACAAGACAGGCTGTTAAAAGCCAACACTTCCAATAAACATTAAAAAAAAGTTGTCTTTGAGAATAACATCATACATGTGTTTTGGGGTAGAGTTTTGTTTGTTTCTTTATCTGTTGTCGTGTTTGTTTAATTTTTTTTCCTCTTTTCTTTCTTTGAGATAGCTACACATATAAAGGACAAATATGTTTGGTATGGTGACTCACAGTTTTCAAGGAAGACAGAAATGAGGTGTTCTCTAAAAAAACCCAGCAGTTATAATAATCCTTGAAAATACTATGTAGAAGTTGATACATATTGACACGGAACTTCATTCATGTTTTTATACATTGAAAAAAAGAACTGCAGCCCATAATATTGACTATCAGGGTGCCTATTTAATACAGCTCCTGCTTAAACAACTTACATTTGTCTTGTCATCTTTCTGTGTAGCAGCAATTTTTACTCCCTAAGCCTGAAGAGGGCTTATTTGCCCTGACTGTCACGTTGTTGAGGACAAAAGGGAACAGTCTGCGTCTCTTTCCTTACACATTTGAAGTTGTTTTGGTGACAGAGTCCATGTCTAGGAGCCAGAGTCCTTAATTCCAAGTGCAAAAAATGTTATTTGAGCCTACAGGGTGGCGGTGGAGTTCCAACATGAGCTTAAAAAGCAAAACACTAAACCTCATTATTAGACATTTCAGTCTCAGGAATATGGGAAGACAAGTCTGTTCTGTGACTGCTAAGTGCTTGAGGGACACAGGAGAGCCAGGAGTATAAATGTGGAGGAGTGTTTTTAAAAAAACCTCTAAAACCTCACTTTGTTTTAGCAGCAGCTGAAGCAAGGTACAGCTGGAGGTGGGAAGCATTCCTGCAAGGCCTTCTTTCTCCTTGTGGAACAATTCACATTAAGGTCCAGTGCTGCTCTGGACTTCTAATGTGACTTTAGAAATTTAAAAGGCCTCTTTTTCCAAAGACTTAAAAAAGACAAAGAGTTTCATTTCACCAATTAGTTATTATTGGGAAAATATCTTTATAATACTTCAATGCATTAAATATGGATATCTATGCCAGGCTGAAGACTGGCAACTCAAGCAGTTGAGGGACAAAGACCGCTTTCATCTCTTCACAGCTGCAGATTTTCTGTCACTGATTTCTCTCCACCTGGTTGTCAACATCAGCTCGAACCTGTTTGGAGATTTATACTCAGATTCTTGGACTTGACTGTGCAATCTCTTTGTGAACAAATATCACCCACTGCAGCTGTACAGCACGATCCCTATAGATTTGAAGAATGATCTCCAAAACATGCAGCTGGTCCAGCATGCTTTATGCTGCAATTCAAGCGTGTAAACAGTTCAGATATTAATTGTTCAGAGCAGCCCTGAAGAAGCATTTATGAGACAATTGTATTGTATTGCATAATGGAAGGGAAGTGTTTCAGTTACAGTGAGGTTTGCTATTTGACAGAAAGAACAGCACAAGTTAGGACAATTATACCAAGACAATGCCCTTTTGGACTGAATCTGATTCTTAAAGGATGTTATTTGTATTATAACTCTGTGTGCAGTCTGTTGCACTCCTAGTGCAAGCTCTGCAATCCTCACCTTACACACAAAGTAAGTTGCTGAGTCAGAGTACTATAAGGTCTAAGTGTCCATTGGGAGATATTTAATAGAATCAACCAGGTTGGAAAAGACCTCCAAGATCATCCAATCCAACCTAGCACCCAGCCCTATCCAGTCAACTACACCACGGCACCAAGTGCCTCATCCAGTCTTTTCCTGAACACTCCAGGGATGGCAACCCCACCACCTCCCTGGGCAGCAAAGGGCAAATCTCTCTCTTTATCAAGAACTTCCTCCTAACATCCAGCCTATACCTCCCTCGGCACAACTTGAGGCTGTGTCCCTTTGTTCTGCTGCTGGTTGTCTGGGAGAAGAGACCAACCCCCACCTGGCTACAACCCCCCTTCAGGCAGTTGTAGACAGCAGTGAGGTCACCCCTGAGACTCCTCTTCTCCAGGCTAAACAACCACAGCTCCCTCAGCCTCTCCTCATAGGATTTGTGTTTCAAGCCCCTCACCAGCTTCGTTGCAATTCTCTGGACACGTTCCAGCACCTCAACATCTCTCTTGAATTGAGGGGCCCAGAACTGGACACAGTACTCAAGGTGTGGCCTGACCAGTGTTGAGTACAGGGGCAGAATAACCTCCCTTGTCCTACTGGCCACACTGTTCCTAATACAGGCCAGGATGCCATTGGTTCTCTTGGCCACCTGGGCACACTGCTGGCTCATCTTCAGCCTACTATCTGCCAGTACCCCCAGGTCTCTTTCTTTCTGGCTGCTCTCCAGCCACTCTGTCTCCAGCCTGTAGCATTGCTTGGGGTTGTTGTGGCCAAAGTGTAGGACCCTGCACCTGGCCTTGTGCAATCTCATCCCATTGGCCTCTGCCCACCCATCCAGCCTGTCAAGGTCCCTCTGCAGAGCTCTTCTACTCTCCAACAGATCCACACCTGCTCCTACCCTGGTGTCATCTGCAAACTTACTGATGCTGGACTCAATCCCTTCATCCAGATCATCAATAAGGATATTGAACAGGACTGGGCCTAGCACTGATCCCTGGGGCACACCACTAGTGACTGGCTGCCAACTAAAT
The DNA here is from genome assembly GCA_013400475.1 of Tricholaema leucomelas. Classification (NCBI taxonomy): domain Eukaryota; kingdom Metazoa; phylum Chordata; class Aves; order Piciformes; family Lybiidae; genus Tricholaema lacrymosa; species Tricholaema leucomelas. The sequence continues at coordinate 9,479 of WAAF01019125.1, read as the reverse complement.
GTGGCACCATTCACCACTACTCTCTGGGTCTGGCCTTCCAGCCAGTTCTTGACCCATATCAGAATGAATATGTCCAAGCCATGAGAACACTACAGTATGTTCTTCTTTCATCAGATTCACTAGTGACAAGTACTAGGTGTTGGGACTAAGATAGGGAGGAGCTCAGAACTAATTGAAGAAATAACCTTGTTCTTCTGTCATCCCACTGCCATTGTTGAGTGAGGAAGGGTTCCTGACATTCTCAAGCTGTACTGCCCACAGTATGTTGGGAATACTTGTAGTCAGGACAACGGGTGTTACAGCAGCCATGTACAAAAGTCTTCACTCTTCTGTGCTGTATTCTTTCGCTGGTTGTTGGGAGGGAACAACATAGATGAAGTGGTCAATTTGTTGTCTTCCTAGCATCTCAGAATTTGCCTGCTCTGCAGGCGATGCACCTAAACCCTTTTATATAGCAACAGCAGGGCAGTACTCAAACCTTTTTATGACTAAGTAACAAGGAATGAGATTTACTCTGCAAATTATTTAATCTATTTGATATGTTGGGGTGTCATGGAGGCAGGAATTGATTTGGCTGAGTCAGGAATTTTATAAAAATAGAGTTATTTTATTTCCCCGAAAACCCGCCCCCAAAACTATATACGGAAGATAATTTAGATTTAATTAGCAGGTTCGTTCTTAGTTGGTTGAGAATATCTACACAATAGGATGCCACAGGTAAACTTCACTGATTTTGAAGTCAGAATTTGGAAAAGGCTTGAGCTATTAAATATAGCCTTCTCCCACTATCAAAATAAGGCTGAGCCCAAAGCTACTCAGGACAGAGTGCGCTGGCTTGAAAGGAAGACGATTCAAAGGTCTGTCCTGCGGTCTTTTCAGAAACCCCCAGGGTCATTAAAGAGAGATAAGCTGCACAATGGGGTGCTTAAGGTGAAGTCCCTCAGAGCTTGTCTTAGGAGCTTCAAAGGCTCCCTGTGTAGAAGCTGTCCAGGTGGGAGGAAGAAGGACTCCACGGCAGGCGCACCCCAAGGCGGGAACACCCCAAGGCGGGAACACACCAAGGCGTGAACCCCAAAGTGGGAACCCCCCAATATTTATACCCTTCCTAGACAAAGAGCTGAGTTACCACTGCCTAGGCGCAAAAAGCACACAGCCAATCCTCAGCCGAGTGCTGCGCGGGCCCGGCACAGGGCACCCCTTGTGCCGGAAGGGTGCCCCTGCTCCCCCCCTTCACACCTGCAGGGCAGGGGGGGTGGAAACAGGTCTTTTCACGCCTTTTCCTCTCCCATTCAAACCACAGAGGGAGAAGAAATTTCTGGAGTACACGGGACCTCCAGGACATGGGGAAAATGTCCAGTTAGGCAGTTCACTAAAACAAATAAATCTCAAATGACGCAGCTGCATGGAGAAGAAAATCCGTCTGAGAAGTTATATTTGGTGTTTGCCTACAGGGCAAGAATATATTCACAATTTCCCCATAGGGCTCTGGTACAGTTGGCTTTACATCTGTTTGTAGAAAACGTGGAATTGTGGTAACTGTTCATCTTCTTCCCCACAGTAGAGCTGCTTAATTTTGTGAGGGCTAATCTAAAACAGAAGCACGTGTAAAAAAAGAAATAGTCTAACAGAATTAGTTCTATGAGTATCTAAACTTATAGCAAAAGACACTTAGAACTTTGGTCTCTAATGTGGAATTGAGACTTCTAACAGGAGTTTTTCTTGATACTTTTCCTTTAAAGATGTAAATCTACCAGAGGGTGAGTGCAAAACTGACGATCTACATGTATTTTAATGCTACTCAACACTGTGGAGTCTATTTCAACTGCAGTTGTGATACGCTCCTCAGAAGTGGTAATCTGGCCCAACATTGTTCCTCTGTGATTTTGTACAAAATAGACATTTTGTTATCCTAGAATCACAGGCAATGTGATTTATTCAGGTATCTGGTAAGGGGTGAGGTGCTGGAGTAGCTGAGTGTGCAGCCTTGGACTGTTCTAAAGGATCTCTTGCTTTGCTTAGTCCAGTGCCACTGTCATTTGTTTGACTTTTCTGGGTTATACTGAGAGACCAAACCTAGTGTTAAGCCACTACAAGCAGTTTAACCATTGGGACGTGGAGAACAGTGAAAAATTTGTCTAGGAAGTGACTTGGTGTGGGGAGCCTTGGCACAGGCTCATTACATCTTCTCAGCAGCAGAAATTTCCTGCCTGCCACATTTTTTGTCGTAGTTCATTATTTCTACATGGATCTCAGTAATGCTGTTCTGGTTGCATTTTCCTGAGGGAGCTTGATTGCTTTAATATGGTATTCCTTGGAATTAGTAATGCTTCTAGCTGCCTATTCCTGATGAGAAAACTCCCTGCAAGGCATGTGCAAAATAAATACTTGTGCTGCTTTTACAAAATGTACTTATTCTAAGTTTTTCTTTCTACTTCATCATATATTTCTTTATTAATCTTTGTTTCAATGTTCATAGATGAGAGGCAGATTGAGTTGCTAGATTTGCTCTAAGCCTTCTTAGGAAAGGCTTTGAGCAAATGTGTCCCTCAGGGTGTGATAAAATAAAGTTCAGTACACTTTAGGCCAATATAAACTCTGCAAAATTGAAACCTTTCATATCGTTGGAAGCATCACTGGAGAAGCTTTACAAAAGTGCCAGGAAATAGTTTTATGTATGTCTGATTAATCCTGTCCCAGCATCAAAATCATTACCAGCTAATTAGGTAAAGATCTGGTTTGCACTTGCAGCTTACCTGCTGATTGTTTTTTTCAACTGTTTTTGTAGCACTATTGCAATGCACAGAAGTTAATTCCTATAAACATCAGTGTTTTTGCCTACATTGCAGGACCCCAGCCTTTTAGATCCAGCTTCTCTGTGAATAAGAATGTCTTGCTATGTTTGCTTTTGCAATTATGGCTTCTCTTTGTCCCCAAAGTATCTCTATGCCTGAGCTACCACGAGGAGTGTGCAGGGATAAAATAAGTATTGGCTTCTCCTGGGGAAGTGAGCTGCTGTGAAGTTTCTGTCTAGGTCCAGATCACTGCTTTTCCAGTACTTGGTGTGATAATTTAGGGGTAGTCACTTGGGTTGGCATTCCAATGCCTAGCTGTGGAATCAATTGTACTTCAGTGAAACGAGAACACATTTTACTTGTTATGTTTAAAATAATGATTTGTATTCTTTCCTGTGGTTATGTTAGTGGACTATTGTTACACCAAAGATTAACTTGGCCTATTCTTCACACATCTGCCAAAAATTTAATTTATTTGGCCTCCCCTTTCATTAGAAGTGGTGGATTTTTTTTTTTCTTTTTAATTCTTTTTTTGAAGAGTTAACCTTCTGGCGTGATGTGCAGCTCCTTAGGGCCAATGGTTGCTACAGTGTGAATTACTCAGGAGAAAAAGAAGATGCATAAAAACAGATCAAAGCTGAACATTACTGATTAATTCTCCCCAAAAGGACAGACTCTATCATATCTGGACTACACATTCTTGTGTTTTAGAAGAATCACTGACTATCCTAGATCAGTTTTAAAACATACACCCTGGAACTTTTTTTGCCGCAGTTCATTAATCTCAGATTATTGCTTGCTGGATGAGATGTAATTTTAGATGAATTGTGGTTTGCTTTTTTTTCAAATGTTAGAAAAACATTATTCTGTTGTGGTAGAAGGACAGATTGATTAAAATTATTGTTCCAACCTTTTTCTCTAAGGAAGTAAGATCATAATGCATTCCTTCAATGGAGATGGGAAAAGATATCAGAAGCTAATGTTTCTATATTTTGATTTTTCTTTTTGAGTACTTCTCCTTTTGAAGCTTTTTGACTAGAGAGCTGAAGCATTTTGCTGTCTTTGTGACTGACAGTGGGAGTGGAGGTTTTAATTTGGCAATTATATCCTTTTCCTAAGGGCCTCTGGCTGAGTTTTGAAGCTTTCTCTCACTTGGTAATTTAGCGATTTCACTGACATCACTGCTCGTTTGTAAACCTAAAGCATGAGAATGAGCTATTTTAGCTTGAAAACTCTGATACTTTTTTTTCTCCTCCCATGCCATTGATGTTCCAGTGTTTGGTTCTGATTAAAATATAGCCTGAGGTTCGATATCTGCAATAGTTATGTCTGGCATACTGCACTATCTCCTGAGCATACAAGCCAACAGATTTAGTGCAGCAGGCTTTGAAATCAAGTTTTGGGTTTTTTTTAAATAAACAAATTCTTCACGATGCAAAATGTTGTAGCAGTTGCTGCCTGAAGGAGATACTTGCTTGCTATCTGATTGCTATGGGAATGTCTATAATGACAACATGTAAAGATAAATCAAATTCTAGGCTGAGAAGCAATTAAATTTAGAAGCTCTGTTGATTGGACAGGGCTGGGTGATAGGTTGGACTGGATGTTCTCGGAGGTCTCTGTATAGGGTTAACCCTCCAGGGGGAATAACCTTGAACCTGACCCTAGGTGGTCTTGACCCCTCCCCAGGGGTGAGTCTGAACACTACCAGCTGATGGTTAGCCCACTCCCCCTTCCTGTCTAAAGATCCATAACAGCAGGGGGACTTCCTGTCTTTCTCTCCCGCTCTGCAGCTCCCTGCCTCCCTGCTTACCTGCATCACCATCCTGTTCCTGGTTCTCCTTGTTTCACCACGTGGCCATCACCCACAAGGTGGACAAAGCCACCACCATCAAACTTGGGTTGTATTTATACATTTTGTATTTGTTTTCCCATCGCTATACCTTTGTAACTTCCCTACCTCAGATACCTTTTTAAGTTATTGTTAAACTTTTCTTTTTTAACTTCCAAATCGCGTGAGGTTTATTCATTTGGGTGTGCTTACCTTTTTTCTCTCTACATCTAATCCCTTTCTTTTGGGAAAGAAGGGAGAAGAGGGAAGGGCACTCTATAAAATTGTTACTGGTTCTATCAAATTTATTTGAGTGTCTGGAAATTTAAACTAGAACTGAGACCATCTCTTCCAGCCTGGTTGATTCTATGATTCTAAGGCTCTATTCATATCCTTCTTGTCCTGTAAATAATAATCAAACTGTGATTCTCAGGGACACTACAGCTCTGACTGCACTTTCCCCCTCCTTTATCTTGGCAATTTATGAATATATTGAAAACATTTACTGAAAAGGTCCCTTCTGTTGCTGGCAGTTGGTTGCCAACTCCTGTTTTTGCTGAGCTTGCCAAATGGTCCCTCTGCTTTACAGAACATCACCAGGGCTCCTTTGAGATGAAGAGAAATAAATGCTAGGAAATTTTGAAAGGGAGTTTTTGAGCTGTTGTCAAGGGTGACAAAACACTGACTATGACTACTGCAAACAAACTGTTTGTGAAATATACAAGGAAATCAACAAAATTATGAATTGAAGCAGATCAAATTGTGAGGGTCAGATTTTGATTTGGATGGGAACATGGTGCTCTTGTTGAAGTCTATTGATGTCAAGGTAAAAGTCTGATAGAATTTCCTTCCTAAGAAGAAAGATGTCACATAGCAAATACACCTGATATGACCTTGTGGAATAAAGCTGATATGGTGTACAAGGGCACCAAAACTTTCTCTGTGTACTGAGTACAGCTACATTTTCTTGGCTTTCTTTGGTAAATCCCTGATATTAAAAGGAGCTAACACAGAACCCCTTAAATTGGTAGATACTATATATAGAGCTCCACATGTCTCTATGCATATCTAGAAGACCTGAAGTTAGCACAACTTGCTTAAATGGTGACAATTTTGTGATGTTTCAGCGTTTATGTATTACTGGATTTCCTAGACCAACTGTACCTCTCACTTTAAAGTGTTGTAAATCTGTAGTAATCTCACTGAGTTTGGAAGACCGCCAGAGGCATTTACAAGTCAAGCAGAGGACTTGGCCCAGGTTAATCGTTCACTGCTGTGCAATCCTCATTGTGCACAAGATGGTGAAAGCAATGTCCTGTCAGTTTTCAAGCAGGTTAAAAAAGGGAATAATTTTCCTGGAGATTAAAGGAACAGCCCAGGTCATAATATCAGTTTTATTAATAAATTTACCACTCAGGTTTCAGGGCGAACTGTGTTGGAGTCACTGTAAGCAGAGCAGGCCTCTCAGCAGCTGTGGGAAAGCCTTTAGTAAAAGAACGGAAAATTTTCACAATAACCTGGAGATGGCAAAGGCTAAATTTATATGTGAAGATCCTGTGGAGAAAAACTGGAGGTAAAGAACACCCTAGAAACAAAGACGTATGTGAATTTTCTGACCTGGATTCAATTTTCATCATCTTGGAAAGAACAGTGATCTGCTAGAAAGACAAAAGATGAAGACGGATACAAACAAAGCAGGAATACTTATCATAGAATCAGACAGATTGGAAGAGACTTCCAAGATCATCCAGTCCAGCCTAGCACCCAGCACTATCCAATCAACCAGACCATGGCACTAAGTGCCTCATCCAGTCTTTGCTTGAACACCTCCAGGAATAGTGACTCTACCACCTCCCTGGGCAGCCCATTCCAATGGCAAACCACTCTCTCTGGCAAGAACTTCTTCCTAACATAGACCCTATACTTCCCCTGGCACAACTTGAGACTGTGTGCCCTTGTTCTAGTGCTGGTTGCCTGGCAGAAGAGACTAACCCCCACCTGGCTACATCCCCCTTTCAAGTGGTTTCAGCAATGAGGTCACCCCCTCTTTTCCAGGCTAATCAACCCCAGCTCTCTTAAAATCTTTTAAATTCAGAGTTGAGAAAAGATCAGGAGTGGGACAGAATTTGGAGCAATGGGTCAGAATGATGGTTGTGGGCAAGCAGAAAAGAAAATACATTTGAACTGATACTCTATGTACTGAATTACAGAAAGCTACTGAGATAAATCCATGGCAAAAATAAAGAAGTTTTAAAAAATATTTTTAATTCTTAATTATAATTTCTATATACTCCCTAGTTGAGCTCATCTGTTTTTGGGGCTGCTAATCAGTAATTTTACTCCATATAGAAAAGTGAATCAGGGAGAGATCATCCTCAATCAACTCTTCATCTGTACGAGTATTTAGAACATATTTTCAACATTACCAAAGCTACTCGAGATAGACCTGTGTATTTCAAAGCAATTTGTGTGTACCTGCCTTACCCTAACACAAGGTTACAGGCATCACACTCCAGGTGTCTCCTTCTTCAGCAAAGTCCATGAATTTGATGTGGTCAGTACCTACACTCAAAAGCCTCAAGTGGATGGAATTGTTTACAGGTTTTCTTTCTCCTCTGATTCTATCCTCAACATCATGGTAGTACCCCAAAATAATGAGAACAGTTACTTCCTTCCCTGGCATCGCTGTAAACTGCTTTTGCAAGATATTTACACCATATTTTTCTCCCATATGCTATTACATAAGTTTAAGTGATTTCAGATAGTATAAATTTATATATGTATTATAATTAGTGTTTTACTCTTTGAAATCTCTCTATTAATGAAAAAGTAGAATACAAAAAAATCTTTAGAAAACATACACGGAGCACAAGAAAAAAAAAAAAAAGCATTTAATCTTTGCTGAAGGACAACATCTCTATTCCATTATCACAATGGACTTCCAGCCTTCGCACTAGCAAGTCTGATATCTCTTTTTATAGGGGCCTCCCTTACCTGGTAACCCAAATAATTCACAACAATCTGGACTTTCTAAGTCTGCATTGCATTTATGGTTCACTTTGAAATGTGTCAAGTATTGTTTCTTTGTATGAAAGCTATTTTTTTTCCTTATTTATGTTAGTATTTCTTTATTCTTTGCTAGCAGTTATGTTTACTTAAGACCAAATGATTGTATTTGGAAATGGACGTTGGTGAAGGGCACTGGATTTGGTATCTAAGCTTGTGTTCAAAGCGTCTTGTGACTCAGGTTCTTGACTCTGACCCCAGCTGAGATAAGCAATTCTAATACCCCATCACTTGTGTCCTTGAAGCCACAGGTGAACTCAAACATATGCTGTGTAAAGTGCTTTCTTTAAAAGGAGCTTAGAAAATGATAGACAGCATATACTTCAAAGGGAGGTTCACAGCTCCGTAGCCATACAAAACCATTAAAGCGTCCCATCTCTACCTCAAACAAACCAGCAAATAATTCTGTAATGACTTCTGCAAAATTAAAATTCCCCCTCCTCTGCGAAGCATAAATGGGCAGTTTACACCTAATACCTGAGGCTTTATAGCACTTTGTAACAGAAATAGCCCTAGTTTAGGTAAGAGAGGATGATTTTTATTGCCCATCCCTTTGAATATTTTTAATTGCAGTGTTGTTTTGTATTGAGGGATTTCACAACATACTTTAAATCTACTTATTTTCATCAATCTCAAACCACCTTTAAAAAAAAAATTACATTGGATAGTGGCTTTCTGTGTTCTTTTAAGTTTCACATAAGTTGTTACTGTTCAGAGGCCATCAAAATGCTGGCTGTTTGGAAGAGGATTTTCAATGTCCAAAATATAAAGTTGTGACTANAAATCTTGTGGTAAAGTATGTGTAGGGACCAGAGCCCTCAACTTGAGATAAGTGGTGAAAAGACAAATTAAATTACTTACTTACTTTGGGTTTACCCTCAGCTGTCCCATATGTCTGTTGAGTGGCATGACAGGAAGATCAGGTGCATTGTTTTTAAAACCACCTTCAGCATCACCAAAGTGCCAGGCAGGCATTGCTTTTTCTCCTCTAGTGAAAGGAAATAAAAAGTAGAATTTGCTGTGGAAGCAAAATCATAACTGACCTTAAGAGTGATTTGCCATTGGAATGGGCTGCCCAGGGAGGGGGTGGAGTTGCCATCCCTGGAGGTGTTCAAGCAAAGACTGGATGAGGCACTTAGTGCCATGGTCTAGTTGACTGGATAGGGCTGGGTGATAGGTTGGACTGAATGACCTTGGAGGTCTCTTCCAACCTGGTTGATTCTATGATTCTGTGATAGGATATCCCTAGGTTCCATTTTCACTATCAAAGCATATATCAAAGCATAAATTACAGTTTAGGAAGCAGCTTGTGCTGAGATGTTTATCTCCAAAGTAGACAAGCATATCCAGGGTACTTTACAGTTTTTCCTGTCCTTTTCCTGGGGAAAAGAAATGGAGACTAAACCAAAAAGAGTCACACATGACAGAGTCCTGAAGGCTGCAGCACCTGACTGGCTGTCAGTCAGCCAGAGGCTGAATGTTGACAGCTGAAACTCCCTCCTGAAACTCCAAGAGCAGTGAAAGTCTGGATAGTTTTCTTATCTTCCTATCTTGTACCAACACTATCAGTTGTACAAATGAAATGGTGGAACATTCACAGAATTACAGAATCAGAGAATGCCAGGGGTTGGAAGGGACCTCAAAAGAGCATCTTGTCCAACCCCTCTCCCATTTCTGAAGAAACTATTCTGGGAATAAATGTTATCTGTCTGTGCACCGTGAGGTTAGGTCATCTGAGATAGAATTATGTTCATGAGATGTTGTCGTGGAGGGGGATTCTGCTGCCTACG
>WAAF01019124.1:83664-95242 GCA_013400475.1 Tricholaema leucomelas | reverse complement strand
TGCTCTTGTGCAAGGAGCTGCCCTCGTGCAAAGAGTAGGCCTCGTGCAAGGAGCTGCCCTGGGACACTGCCCCTGTGCCAGGCTGTGTTGTGCTCTCCTCCTGCAAGGCTGCACACACTGTGGGTGCCCAGTGCCAGGCTGCACCCCCACCTGAGGCTGTGCTGGGAGGCATTGGCAGGGCACAGCTGCCCCCTGGGAAGCTGTGCTGAGAAGAGGCTTCCATGGGCAAAGCTGCTGAGCAGCCTCATGCCAGGCTGCAGTGTGCCATGGCTGCCCTGTGCCAGGCTGTGCTGCCACACAGGTGCCCCATGATAGGCTGTGGGGGCACACAGGTGCCTCATGCCAGGCTGTGGTGCCACACAAGTGCCCCATGTCTGCCCCACGCCAGGCTGTGGTGCCACACAGGTGCCCCACGACAGACTGTGGTGCCACATGGCTGTCCCACGCCAGGCTGTGGTGGCACACAGGTGCCCCATGCCAGGCTGTGTTGGCACACAGGTGCCCTGTGCCAGACCCACCTGCGATGTCGCACATCTCGGCCTCGGTGGCATTGGCCAGGGCCTCCTCCAGCTCGGGCTCCAGGGTGATCTGCTCCTCCCGGGGGATCTCCCTCGTTGGGTTCTTGGGCACAAAAGGCTTCCCTGGGCATGGGCACAGGGGGGCACAGGTCATGGCCTGCCCATCCATGCACCGTCTGGGTGACACTGGGCACAGTGCCCTGGGTACCAGCATAGCCCAGGGCTGAGTGTCCCTGTGCTGGGGGCATGGTGGTGCCATGCTGGAGGGGTGGCATTGCCGTGGGGTGGCCACACAGGGGGTGACACTGCCAGGGAGTGGCAGCGCTGCAGGTAGCAGTGTCAGGGGTGGATGTATCAGGGGTGGCATTGCCAGGGGGTGGCCATATAGGGGGTGACACTGCCAGGGGGTGGCTGTGCTGGAAGTGGCATTGCAGGGGGTGGTTGTACTGGGGGTGGCCATCCGGGGGGGGGTGACATTGCCAAGGGGTGGCCACGCTGGAAGTGGCATTGCCAGGGGTGGCTGTGTCAGGGGTGGCGTTGCAGGGAGTGGCATATCAGGGGTGGCACTGGAGGGGGTGGCAGTGCTCAAAGTGGCATTGCCAGGGGTGGCTGTGTCAGGGGTGGCATTGGAGGGGGTGGCTGTGCTCAAAGTGGCATTGCCAGGGGTGGCCGTGTCAGGGGTGGCATTGTAGAGAGTGGCATTGCCAGGGGTGGTATTGCAGGAGGTGGCCATCCGGAGGGGAGTGACAATGCCAAGGGGTGGCCGTGCTGGACGTGGCACTGCCAGGGGTGGCATTGCAGGGGGTGGCATTGCCAGGGGTGGCATTGCAGGGGGTGGCCATCCGGAGGGGAGTGACATTGCCAAGGGGTGGCCGCGCTGGAGGCAGCATTGCCAGGGATGGCACTGCCAAGGGGCGGCTGCGCCGGGGGTGACATTGCAGGGGGTGGCCATATGGGGGGTGACATTGCCAGGGGGTGGCCATACGCGGGGCTGGCAGGGACCCAGCTCGCCCGGGACACCTGAGCCGCCGGCGGGGCTGGGGCTGCAGGAGCTAAATATACCCAAGAGCTGGGGGGCCCCTGGCACCCTGCTCCCTGCCACCACCCCCCTCGTGTCCCCAGCGCGGGTCCCTGGGTCCCTGGCACCTTTCTTCTCGCCGGTGAAGGGCACCAGGTCCTGGCGCTCGGCAGCCTCCAGCGCCTGCTTCTCCAGGTGCTGCAGCAGAGCCTCCCTGTCCAGCGGCCCCGTGGGGCTCTTCTGCGTCTGGTCCCTCTGCCGCAGCCCCGCGGGCAGCATCACGTTCTGGAGGGGGCACCCACAGCGTCACCCACGCGGGGGTGGGTGAGTGGGTGGCACCCGTCCTGCTCGCTGCCGGCAGCGGCGCTCACCTCGGGGTCCATCTCGGCCAGCTCCAGGTCGAGCTGTGCCAACTCCTCCGGCGACAGCTCCTGCAGGATCTTGTCCTCGTCGATGTCTTTGTACTTCTCCAGCTCCTGCCGGTAGGACGTCATGGTGGGGGCCGGGGGCAGCCTGCGGGGGGCACAGGGGATCAGAAGCTGGTGGGAGGCTCCGTGGGGTGAGGAGATGCCCTGTGGCGTGGGGTGACCTCCCTGTGCCACGGTGACTCCATGCCACATCGTGGTGATCCTCTCCATGCCATGGTGCCCCCACTCTACACCGTGGTGACCCCCCCCGTGCCATGGTGCCCCCACTCTACCCTGTGGTGATCCCCACTGTGCCACCCACTCGGCACCATGGTGACCCTCTCCCATGCCACGGTGCCCCCACTCTACCCTGCGGTGATCCCCCCTGTGTCATGGTGACCTCACCCTGCCCCATGGTGCCCCCACTCTACACTGTGGTGACCCCCCCCATGCCATGGTGCCCCCGTTCTACACCATGGTGCTCACCTTTGTGCCACCCACTCCACACCACGGTGCCCCCACTCTACCCTGTGGTGATCATCCCTGTGCCACGGTGCCCTCACTCCACAGCACAGTGACCTCACCTCCGTGCCACGGTGCCCCCACTCCATGCCAGGCTGTTCTCCCTTCCAGGCCCTGGCCTTTGTGCCACAGGGTGGCATTGGGTGCCCACAGGTCTTGTTGGGGCTGGGGGCACTCCAAGGTGGGGGCTCCGGGCTGGTGTCGCAGCTCCAAGGTGCTCCCCAGGCCCAGGACCTGCTCTCCCCTCAGGGCTGCCCAAGCCCAGGACTTTGCTTCCCTGACCCCCCCCCGCTCCAGACCCTCTCCCCCCACACTGCCTGGAGGCCAAACCCCAGCTCAGCCTCCCCCAGCCCCACTTCGACCCCAACCCAGGTCCCCCCCTCCCCGCTGGGGTAAGCACAGGGGCCACGAAGTCCCCTGGCAGCAGGGTCAGGCCCCCCCGAAGGAACCAGGTTAGGATTTGTCCCCCGACTCCTGAGTCCCCAAGGCTGGGAGGAGATTCCCCCCCCCCAGCACCCCTAGAAGGGACCAAACGCCCTGGGGGGGCTGCAGGCTGCGGCTGACCCTTCGGAGAGCACCTGGCAGCACCCAGCCAGAGCCAGCCTGGCGTGGGACCCACACACACACACACCAGCTGGCACCCAGCGCTTGAGGACCCCCCCCCGGCCCTTGGCACCATCCCCAGGCCCGCGGGCCCTACCTGGCTGGCGGCCGCGGGGGGCGGTGGAGCTTTGCGTGGGTGCTGAGCCCCGGTGCTGAGCGCCGGTGCTGAGCCAAGGGCTCCGGCGGCGCAGGGCATGAGATCAGCGATTTATTCTGCGAGCCGGCGGCGGGGAGGGGCAGGATCGCATAACCCAGGCGCTATCGAGCGCTGCCAGCCCCGGGCGGCCCCACCCCGCTGCCCTGGCACCCCCGGGGGCACCCCCACGGGCACCCCCCTCTGCCCCTCCTGGGGTAAAATGCGGCCGCAGGGAGAGGCTGAACCTAAAGGTCCTGAAGCGCTTTGGAGACCCCCAAAGCCTCCTCCCTGCTCCCCAGGGGTTACTGAGCCCCTGCCAGCTGCAGCCAGCTGCACCTCAGCACCTCTGGCACCCCGGGGGGCACCCCCGCACCCCTCCTTTGCCCCTCCTGGGGTAAGCTGCGGCTGCAGGGAGAGGCTGAACCTGAAGGTCCTGCAGCGCTTTGAGACCCCCAAAGCCTCCTCCCTGCTTCCCAGGGGTTACTGAGCCCCTGCCAGTCCCAATCAGCTGCACCCTAGCATCCCCTGGCACCCTGGGGGGCACACCCTGCGCCCCGGGGGGCACCACCGCACCCCTCTCTGCCCCCCCTTGGGTAAGCTGTGGCCACAAGGAGAGGCTGAACCTAAAGGTCCTGCAGCGCTCTGGAGACCCCAAAAGCCTCCTCCCTGCTGCCCAGGGGGTATCGAGCCCCTGCCAGTCCCAACCAGCTGCACCCAGCACCCCCTGGCACCCTGGGGGGCACCCCCTGGCACCCTGGGGGGCACACTCTGTGCCCCTCTTTGCCCCTTGTGGAGTAAGCTGCGACCACAGGGAGAGGCTGAACCCTGTGCTTTGGGTACCCTAAAACCTTCTCCCTGCTCCCCAGGGGTTACTGAGCCCCTGCCAGCCACAATCAGCTGCACCTCAGCACCCCTGGCACCCCGGAGGGCACCCCCCGCACCCCCCTTTGCCCCATGTGGGGTAAACTGCAGCTGCAGGGAGAGGCTGAACCTAAAGGTCCTGCAGTGCTCTGCAGACCCCCAAAGCCTCCTCCCTGCTCCCCAGGGGCTGCTGAGCCCCTGCCAGCCCCAACCAGCTGCACCTCAGCACCCCCTGCCCCCATGGGGGGCACCCCCGCACCCCTCTTTACCCGCTGTGGGGTAAGCTGGCACCGCAGGGAGAGGCTGAACCTAAAGCTCCTGCACTGCCCTGGGACCCCCAAACCTGCTCCCTGCTCCCTGAGCATTACCAAGCCCTGCCAGCCCTGACTGGCACCACCCCAGCACCCCTTGTGGCACCAGAGGGGCACTCCCCCAACCCTCTTTGCCCCTTGTGGCACCCCGGGGGGGCACCCCCTCACCCCCTTTGCCCCTTGTGGCACCTCACCTCCTTTGTGGCACCACGGGGCAAGGCTGAGCCCTGTGCTCTGGGTCCCCCAAATCCTCCTCCCTGCTCCCCAGGGGTTATTGAGCTCCTGCCAGCCCCACCCTAGCACCCCCTGCCCCCGTGGGGGGCACCCCCTTATGCCCTTTACCCCATGTGGCACCACGGGGGGCACCCCCTCACCCCCTTTGCCCCTTGTGGCACCACGGGGAGAGGCTGAGTCCTGTGCTTTGGGTCCCCCAAATCCTCCTCCCTGCTCCCCAGGGATGTTTTCTGCCCCTCCACCCCAGAGGCTGACTCTGCTCCTGTGTGTGCCAACCCCTCAGGGGGTGCCAGCTGCAAGGACTCTGGGGGGTGGCAGAGATGCCCTCCCCCCAGCCTCCCCCCCCCACAACCATCCTGGGAGCAGCAGGGTCAGGAATTGTTTTTTATTGGAGGGGCTGGGGGGGGTTGGGGGTGTCCCACTCCAGGGGGTCTCCTGGTGACATGGGGGCACAGTGCCAGTGCCCTGCCTGGCACCTGGCACAGAGGGCACTGGCACTGAGCTCCCTCTTCTATAAAGAAAGAAAAGGAGGAAGGAGATAAAAGAGAGCAACAAACTCCTGGCTCTGGGGAGGGAGCAGGAGAGACCTCAACCCACAGCCACCTCCAGCCCTGTGGGGACACTTTGAGCCCCCTGGGGAGGCCCTCAAGCACCCTGGGGACACCTCAAGACCCTTGGGGAGATCCTGAGCCCCTTGAGGAGACCTCGAGGAGACCTTGAGCCCCTTGAGGAGACCTTGAGGAGACCCTGAGCCCCTCGAGGAAACCTTGAGGAGATCCTGAGCCCCTTGAGGAGACCTCAAGGAGACCCTGAGCCCCTTGAAGACATCTCAAGGAGACCCTGAGCCCCTTGAAGACATCTTGAGCCCCTTGAGGAGACCATGAGGAGACCTTGAGCCCCTTGAGGAAACCTTGAGCAGGTCCTGAGCCCCTTGAGAAGACCTTGAGGAGACCCTGAGCCCCTTGAGGAAACCTTGAGCAGATCCTGAGCCCCTTGAGAAGACCTTGAGGAGACCCTGAGCCCCTTGAGGAAACCTTGAGGAGATCCTGAGCCCCTTGAGGAGACCTTGAGGAGATCCTGAGCCCCTTGAGGAGACCTTGAGGAGACCCTGAGCCCCTTGAGACCTTCAGGACCTGGAGGAGACTCTCAAGCAGCCTGGGGATACTTTGAGCCCCTTGGGGACACTTTAAGGCCCTTGAGGACACCTCAAGGCTCTTGAGACTTTCAGGACCTGGAGGAGATCCTCAAGCCCCTTGGGGACATCTTGGAGCCCTTGGGGAGACCCTCAAGCCCCTTGGGGACACCTGAAGGCTCCTAGGGACACCCTCAAGGCTCCTGCGGGCACCTCAAGGCCACTAAGGACACCTCAGGGCCCTCGGGGACACCTTCAAGGACTTTAGAGACACCCTCAAGGCCTTCAGGGACACCTGAAGACCCCTAAGGACACCCTCAAGGCCCCTAAGGGCACCTTTAAGCAGCCTGGGGACACCTCAAGGCCCTCAGGGACACACTTAAGCAGCCTGGGGATACATTGAGGCCCCTAAGGACACCCTCAAGGCCCCTGGGGGACATCTTTAAGCAGCTTGGGGACACCCTGAGGCCCCTAAGGACACCCTGAATCAGCCTGTGGACACCTCAAGGCCCCAGGGGACACCCTCAAGGCCCCAGGCGACACCTTGAGGCTCCTATGGACACCCTCAAGGCCACTAAGGACACTTCAAAGCCCTTAAGGACAACTTCAAGGCCCTCAGGGACACCTGAAGACTCCTAAGGACACCCTGAAGCAGGCTGGGGACACCTCCAGCCCCCTCAGGACGCCCTGCAGCAGCCTGGGGACACCTCCAGCCCCCTCAGGACGCCCTGCAGCAGCCTGGGGACACCTCCAGCCCCCTCAGGACGCCCTGCAGCAGCCTGGGGACACCTCCAGCCCCCTCAGGACGCCCTGCAGCAGCCTGGGGACACCTCCAGCCCCCTCAGGACGCCCTGCAGCAGCCTGGGGACACCTCCAGCCCCCTCAGGACGCCCTGCAGCAGCCTGGGGACACCTCCAGCCCCCTCAGGACGCCCTGCAGCAGCCTGGGGACACCTCCAGCCCCCTCAGGACGCCCTGCAGCAGCCTGGGGACACCTCCAGCCCCCTCAGGACGCCCTGCAGCAGCCTGGGGACACCTCCAGCCCCCTCAGGACGCCCTGCAGCAGCCTGGGGACACCTCCAGCCCCCTCAGGACGCCCTGCAGCAGCCTGGGGACACCTCCAGCCCCCTCAGGACGCCCTGCAGCAGCCTGGGGACACCTCCAGCCCCCTCAGGACGCCCTGCAGCAGCCTGGGGACACCTCCAGCCCCCTCAGGACGCCCTGCAGCAGCCTGGGGACACCTCCAGCCCCCCGCCCCGGGGCACACCTGGCAGCCCTCCCCGCGGGCAGCTCAGCTGGAGCTGGGGACGCTCTGCTTGATGATGATCTTCTGCCTGCCGGCTCGGAGGCCTGCGTCGGGGCCGGCGGCCGCGGGGGCAGCTCCCCCCAGGCCGGCGGCGGAGGCGGAGGCGGAGGCGGCGGCGGCGGCGGCGCTGGGCAGGCCGTGGGCGGTGATGTACTTCTTGTAAGCCTCTCGGATGATTTTAAAGGCTCGGATGTTGGAGTAAGGGATGTCGGTGATGGGGTCGCGGTAGACGGCAGGGCGGTGTGTGACCGGGCACAGCTCCCGCACCGGCAGCCTCGGCGGCCGGCAGCGAGGGAAGCAGCGTTCGAAGGTTTCGTCGTCGCTGAAGGAGATGAAGGTCCTGGAACACTTCCCCGAGCTGCCTAAAGCTGCTTCGGTTTGCTGGAAGTCCTGGTCCAGGCTGGAAGAGGAGTGCGGGAAAGGGATGGGAGCTGGAAGGTAGCCCTCTGGCCCGGCGGGGGGGGATGGAGGAGCTCTTGGGGTTGGGAGCTTGAGGATGGGAGCCTGAGGATGGGAGCCCAAGGATGGGGTTGGAGGCTTGAGGATGGGAGCCTGAAGATGGGAGCCTGGGGATGGGGTTGGGAGCTTGAGGATGGGGATGGGAGCCTGAGGATGGCAGCCCAAGGAAGGGAGCCCATGGAAAGGGTTGGGAGCCTGAGGATGTGAGCCCAAGGATGGGGTTGGAGGCTTGAGGATGGGAGCTTGAGGACGGGGTTGGGAGCCTGAGGATGGGAGCCTGAGGATAGGAGCTTGGGGATGGGGTCAGGAGCTTAAGGATAGGAGCCTGAGGATGGGAGCCCAAGGATGGAGTCGGTAGCCCAAGGACGGGGTTGGGAGCTTGAGGATGGGAGCCTGAGGATGGGGCTGGGAGCCTGAGGATTGTCCTTGCCTGGATGTGTTGGTATGTGTGGGGGTTGGGGCTGAAGGAGCTTTTGGGGTTCCCCTTCCAAGCTCTGGGATCAGGCAGCCCTGACCCCTGCCAGGTTTGTTTCATCCCAACCTCCCCACTCCCCACTCCATGCTGCAGTCAAAGGAGGTGGAGAGAAAGGAACCATTTGGATGTGGAGCTTTGTCCTCTGCCCTCAGCCAGCAGCACTGCCGGGGCTGGGGAGAGGTTGCTGGCTGTAGGCAGCACAGAATGGGTTGGGTCGGAAGGGTCCTCAAAGCTCAGCCAGCTCCAGCCCCCTGCCAGGCCCAGGGACACCTCCACCAGCCCAAGCTGCTCAAGGCCTCATCCAGCTTGACCTGGGACCATCCACAACCTCCCTGGGTAACCTGTGCCAGGCTCTCCCCACCCTCCCTCTCAACACTTTCCTCCTCCTCTCCCCTCTCCCAGCTCGAATCCTTTGTCCCTCCTCCTGCCACTGCCAGCCCTTGTCCCAAGTCCCTCCTCAGCTCTCCTGCAGCCTCTTCAGGCACTGCCAGGCTGCTTTGAGCTCTCCCTGGAGCCTTCTCCTCTCCAGCCTCACCAGCCCCAATTCTGCCAGCCTGTGCCCACAGGAGAAGTTCTGCAGCCTCTGCTCATCTTGGTGGCCTCCCCTGGGCCCTGTCCAGCAGCTCCAGGTCCCTCCTTGTGCTGGGGACCCCCAGCAGTGGCTGCAGTGCTGCAGGTGGGGGCTGAGCAGAGCAGAGCTGCAGAATCCCCTCCCTGCTCTGGCTGCAGCCCAGCTCAGGGCTGGCTCAGGGCTGGTAAACTCTCACGGAGTAAAAGCTGAAGCCAAAGCTGCCAAGGTCAGTAGCAGCAGATTTTGCCTCCTCCTGTCACTCTCAGCCCTCCCCAGCTCCCCTGGAGCCCCTTTGGATTGCTGCTCGAAGGTCTCCTCAGAAGCAGAGACCCCTCTAGGGTGGGGGCAAACCCTGGCAAAGCTCCCAGGGCAGCCAAGCCTGCTCCAGCCACACCTGAGGCTTGAGGGGCACTGCCCAAAGCCTGCTTCTCCCTCACCGCGATGGAGCAGAGCCCAGGGCAGGATCAGGGCAGGGAGGAGCCCACTGGGGTGTGCCCCAGGCCGCAGGGAGGTGCCCCCAACCTACCCCTCCACGTCCACGTTCTCCTCTTTGCCAGGCTCTGCCACCAGGGGCATGGTGACAGACCAGTAGCGGATCACAGGCCCCACACACTTCCTCTTCTTCTGGACCTGCTTCTTCTTGTCAGCCTCCAGCCGCTCGTAGTTCTCTGTGCCAGCCCCAGGGCAGCCTCAGTGCCAGCTGCAGCCTCACCACCCTCACCCAGCACCCTCCTGGGGGCCTCTGCACCCCTTGGCACAGCACCCAGCTCACCCAGCACCCTCCTAGGGGTGTCCCTGTGCCCCTTTGAATAGCTCCCAGCTTACCCAGCACCCTCACCCCCCACCCCAGCCCCCTCCCGGGCATCCCTATGCCCCTTGGCACAGCTCCCACCTCACCCAGCACCCTCCTGGGGGTCCCTTCACCCCTTGGCACAGCTCCCCCCTCCCCCAGCACCCTCCTGGGGGGTCCCTTCACCCCTTGGCACAGCTCCCACCTCACCCAGCACCCTCCTGGGGAGTCCCTTCACCCCTTGGCACAGCTCCCACCTCACCCAGCACCCTCCTGAGGGTCCCTTCACCCCTTGGCACAGCTCCCACCTCACCCAGCACCCTCCTGGGGAGTCCCTTCACCCCTTGGCACAGCTCCCACCTCACCCAGCACCCTCCTGAGGGTCCCTTCACCCCTCGGCACAGCTCCCAGCTCCCTCACTCCCCACCCGGGCACCCCTATGCCCCTTGGCACCGCTGCCAGCTCACCCAGGGAGCGGAGGTTGATCTCCTCTGTGATCTTGGCCTCCTCCAGCAGCTCCTCCTGGGTCAGAGGCCTGTCGTAGTTGGGGCCTTTCTTCCTCTTGGACTGGCCCTGCCTCTCCTGCAGCCGCAGGAAGGTTTGCCGAGTGTGCTCCGTGGTCGACTGCCGCATGTGCTTGCGGCCTGCGCGGGGCACGGCTCAGCCTGGGCACCTGGGCACTGCTGGGCACGGCTCACCTGCCTCAGCCTGGGCACCTGGGCACTGCTGGGCACAGCTCACCTGCCTCAGCCTGGGCACCTGGGCACTGCCCAGGCACAGCTCACCTGCCTCACAGCCTGGGTACAGCTCAGCCTGGGCACCTGGGCACTGCTGGGCACGGCTCACCTGCCTCACAGCCTGGGTACAGCTCAGCCTGGGCACCTGGGCACTGCTGGGCACGGCTCACCTGCCTCACAGCCTGGGTACAGCTCAGCCTGGGCACCTGGGCACTGCTGGGCACAGCTCACCTGCCTCACAGCCTGGGTACAGCTCAGCCTGGGCACCTGGGCACTGCTGGGCACAGCTCACCTGCCTCACAGCCTGGGTACAGCTCAGCCTGGGCACCTGGGCACTGCTGGGCACAGCTCACCTGCCTCACAGCCTGGGTACAGCTCAGCCTGGGCACCTGGGCACTGCTGGGCACAGCTCACCTGCCTCACAGCCTGGGTACAGCTCAGCCTGGGCACCTGGGCACTGCTGGGCACAGCTCACCTGCCTCACAGCCTGGGTACAGCTCAGCCTGGGCACCTGGGCACTGCTGGGCACGGCTCACCTGCCTCACAGCCCAGGTACAGCTCAGCCTGGGTACCTCGGCACTGCCTGCCTGCCTCAGCCTGGGTGCCTGAGCACTGCCAGGCACAGCTCACCTGCCTCAGCCTGAGTACAACTCAGCCTGGGCACCTGGGCACTGCTGGGCACGGCTCACCTGCCTCAGCCTGAGTACAGCTCAGCCTGGGCACTGCTGGGCACAGCTCACCTGCCTCAACCTGGGTACAGCTTGCTTGGCTCAGCCTGGGCACAGCTCACCTCACCCAGTGTGGGCACTGCCCGGGCATGGCTTGCCTGGCTCAGCCTAGGCACTGCCTGGGCATGGCTTGCCTAGCTCATGTGGGCACTGCCTGGGCACAGCTCACCTGCCTCGGCCCTGGCATGGTTTGCCTGGCTCAGCCTGGGCACCGCTCGGGCATGGCTGACCTGGCACAGCCCAGGTACAGCTCACCTGGCTCATTCTGGGCACAGCTCAACTGGCTTAGCCTGGGCACTGCTAGGGCACGGCTCACCTGGCACAGCCTGGGCACGGCTCACTTGCCTCAGCCTGGGCACTGCCCAGGCACAGCTCAGCCGGCTCACTGCAAGCACTGCCTGGGCAAGGCTCACTTGGCTCAGCCTGGGCACAGCTCACCAGGAGCTCAGCTGTGCCCTGCCCGCCCCTGCCCGCCCCTGCCCACCGCACTCACTGTCTCCTATGTCCTCCTGCAGCTCCAAGGGGATGGACTTCGCCTCCCGAGGCTTCTGGGAGCTGCTGCTGGGCAGCTCTGGCTTCTTGGGCCGCAGGCTCTTGAGAGGCTCCTAAGGGATGGGGGAAGGGATGTGAGGAAAAGCTGTTCTGGGCATGGGAATGCCATGGGGTGGGGCAGAGGGGGTGAGGAAAAGCTGGCCTGGGGGGTGGGAATGCCAAGGGATGGGGAAAGGAATGTGAGGAAAAGGTGTCCTGGGGATGGAGATCACAGAATCA
>WAAF01019124.1:49872-83423 GCA_013400475.1 Tricholaema leucomelas | reverse complement strand
CACAGCACTCCAGGGGTGCCCTGAGCAGTGCTGAGCACAGGGGCACAAGAACCTCCCTTGTCCTGCTGCCCACACTGCTCCTCAGCCAGCCCAGGATGCCATTGGCTCTGCTGCCCACCTGGGCACTGCTGCCTCCTCTGCAGCTCCTCTCTCCCAGCACCCCCAGGGCCCTCTCTGCCTGCCTGCTCTCAGCCACTCTGGCCCCAGCCTGGAGCTGCTTGGGGTTGTTGTGGCCAAAGTGCAGAACCCTGCCCTTGGCCTTGTTCAGTCTCATCCCCTTGGCCTCTGCCCACCCACCCAGCCTGGCCAGGTCCCTCTGCAGGGCTCTGCTCCCCTCCACCAGCTCCACTCCTGCCCCTAGCTTGGTGCCAGCTGCAAACTCACTGCTGCTGGACTCAATCTCCTGCTCCAGATCATCACTAAAGACACTGAGGTGCCATGGGATGGAGCATAGGGAGTGAGGCAAAGCTGCCCTGGACACGGAGATGTCATGGGGTGGGGCAGAAGGGGTGAGCAAAGCTTCTCCTGGCCATGTCGATCCTAAGGGACGGGGCAGAAGGTGTGAGGAAAACTCTCCATGGCCACCACAATCCCATGGGATAGGGCAGAAGATGAGGAAAACCTCTCCTGGCCATGGTCACCCTCTGGGATGGAGCAGGGTCCGCAGGGAGGGTGAGGAAGACTCCTCCTGGCCTCAGCTTCAGCCTCCACTAAGCCTGGGCTTTTGCTAACGCGGAGGCTGCTCCCTGCCCATGATGCTGCGAGAAGACCCCGGAGCCCCCGGCCCGGTCAGCGCCGGTACCCGGTAGGCCTTGGTAACCACGCGGCGACGGCGCTTGGGTTCGCTCTCGTCCTGGTCGCTGGTCGGTTCCTCGCCCTCGTCGATGTCGAAGTCCGAGTCCACCTCATCGTCGCTGTCCGATTGGTCCCCCCGGTACTCATCATCGCCCGACTCCTGCGGGGACAAAGCGGCTTCGTCACCCGCTCCGGAGCTCACGGTGCTGCGTCCCCGAGCCCCGCTGCCCTCACGCCGAGGTCTCACCGCTCGGGGAAGGGTCGGTTCCTGGGTCGGTCTCTCTAACAGACTCCCCCCGGACCGCTGCTCCTCCTCCGGCCCCTTCCGCTGCCCCAGCCAGGGCCAAGCCTCGTGGACTCCCCGCAGTGATACCCCACGCCGGGGACCCCTGCCTGCCCAGGGCCCCACATCTGCCCTACCTCGGGATCCCCAAATACTCCCTTCGGGGTTCCCCCCCACGGGACACCGACTCTGCTCCCGAGCCCTTCACAGCGCTCAGACACCTTCGCTCTCGCCCCCCGAGGACTCCCCGATCCCTTCCTCCCGCACCTCAGTGAAGCCTCCGTAGGTGGTCTGGTAGAACTCATCTTCCTCCTCGGCCTCCAGCAGCCCCGAGAGGCGGTTACCGGCCGTACGCCGCGGGGCGCGGCCCTCCGCCAGGCTCATCGCGCCGCCGCTCCGATCGGCGCTCGGCTGCGCGCCTGGGCCGGGCTGGTCGCTGCTGCCGCCAGGCAGGACAAAGCGAGCGCCGAGCTGCCGATGGAGGTGAGCGCCCCCCGGCGGGCCAGGGCGGGCATTGCGGACTCCTCCGTGGGGTGGGGCTAGGAGGCAAACGCGGGGAGGAGCGGGAAGGAATCGATACTAGCGTGACGTCACCGGGCCAATGACGTCACGTGAGAGGACACGCCACGAGGAAGATGACGTGATTATGTCATGGGGAAGGTGACGTCACGGGAGCGAGCCCACTCCTCACGCCCGTCTCCTTTCTCGCCTCTGGGTCCTTTCTGCCCTCTCCCAGCGGGGCTGCGTCGCTCCAGCTGTAGCGGGGGGGGGTGGGGGGAGGGTGTATGGAAAATGACGTCACCGCGTGACGTCACGGCAGCCCAGTCTCGCGCGGCGCGCCACGTGCGCCCCCAGCTTTGTTTTGGTGGCGCGCGGCCCCTCACGTGACGCGCAGCAGCCCTCGCCGCGCTCTGCGCATGCGCCAAGGCCCCGCCGCCGCTGCTTCCCCTCCCGCCCCCGCCGCGAGGGTTCCGGCCCGGAGCGGGGGCGGGGCGGGGCGGGGCTAAGAGGAAAGGGGCGGAGCCAGTCGGGGGAGGGGGCGGAGCCAATCGGGGAGGGGCGCGGGCGGCGCGCGCTCGCCGGCGGCCGCCGTTAGAGGAGGGAGAGCGGCAAGATGGCGGCGGCGGGGCCCGAGTCGGGGGGCAGCAGCGGCAGCAGCGGCGGCGGCCTGGCGGGTATGGGGCTGGGCCCAGCGCCGGTGCGGGGTCTCTGCGGGCGTGGGGTGGGAGCGCCGTGGAGCTGAGGGGAAGGTCGTGAGGGGGGTGTGGAGTGCTGAGGGGGTGCGAGAGTGGCCTCTGTGGGGCTGAAGGGGACTCCTGCGGCCTGCGTAGTGCCGAGAGAGGTCTCTGTGGGGCTGAGGAGGGCACCGGCGGTGAGAGGAGGGCTTCGGAGCTGGGGGAGGCTCCGTGGGGTTGAGGAGGGTAGTGGATGAGAGGAGGGCTTTGAACTTGGGGGAGGCTGTGTGGGGCTGAGGAGGGCCCTGGGTGGGAGGAAGGCTCTGTGGGGCTGAGGGGGAAGGTGCCGAGGGGACCTTAGGGGAGGTCTTTGAGGCTGGGGGAGCTCTGTGGGGCTGAGGAGGACACTACAGCTGAGGGGAGGACTCTGTGGGGCTGAGAGTGGCCTCTCTGGGGCTGAGAGCAGGGAGCTGAGGCTCGCAGAGCCTGGGGACGATGTGCGGGGCCCAGGAGCGCTCTTGGGGGGGCATAGCGCTGCCCTCGGGGGGGTTCTGTGGGGCCGAGGAGGACACCGTGGCTGAAAAGAGGGCTCTGAGGGAGGCTCTGTGGGGCTGAGAGGAGCTGTGGGGCTTGTAGAGCTGAGGGAAGCTTCGTGGGGCTGGGGAGGGCTGAGAGGTGTGGGGTGCGNCTGCGGGTGCGTGGGGCTGGGTGTGGACAGGAAGGGACTTGGGGCCGGGAGCCGTGGAAGGGCTGGGGGCGAGCGTGGGAGGCGACTGCTGAGGCTGTGGGGCAGGGCTGGGGGGAGGCCTCCCGGGTGGTGGAAGGGATCAGGCCGAGGAGGCTGAGCAATCCCCACGCGTGTGGGAGGCAGCACGGGAGGGTTCCAGGCTGGCACCGGCTGCGCTGAGCCCAGCTGGCTCCCGGGGGTGCCCCGGGGCTGAGCCTTGCTGGGGGAGGTGGCCTCGGGGCTGGCCTTTAACTGGGGGAGGAGGCTGGGGGTGGGCTATGGTGGGGACCCTCCGGGCGTGAACGTGGGCCCGAGGAGTCTGAAACCCCCTCCAGAAGGGTGTGGGGAGGGGGCAGAGGGTTCTCTAGGGAGTGCTGCCTCGGGTGGGGAGCAGAGGGGCTGGTGCCAGGGGAAACTTGACTCTGCTCCTTGCACTTGTGGAGCCTGAGCCGTGAGTCACTTTGCCTCCCCGGGGGTGGCAGCAGGCCCTGGGGCCCTGCACTCTGCTGCTGGGGCACAGAGGGGCGAGGAGAGCCTGAATAGATCTGCCTTTAGGCAGGGCAAGGGGAGGTTGGCATCTCCTTGGCATCTCCCTGGCGCAGGCACCTTCTCTTCTGCTGCATCTGGTGTTGGGCAGGGCGAAGGGAGCTCGGCAGAGCTGTTGGCACCTGTGGGAGGCAAAATGCTGTGGGAAGGCAAAACATCTTCTGGGTAGATCTGTGCTGCTGCTGAGCTGGGCTGGAGCTGGGCAGAGGCAAGGGGAAGGGCCTGAAGCCTTCTGACAGCTGAGGCTTGCTCTGGCTGCTGAAGTGTGAGCTGAACCAGGAAGACAGAGGCAGCCTCCTCATCCTCACAGGGGATGGTGACTGGGGAGGGGGGGAACCTCACTTGGGGTCAAGCAGGGAGCTTTTGGTTCTCAGAGCTGTGACTTTTGGTTCTCAGAGCTGTGACTTTTGGTTCTCAGAGCTGTGGCTCTGCCTCCTCCTGCTCTTCCACAGCGTTCCAGGGGCAATCAAGAGCCTGCTCCCCCTGTCCACAGGCCCCAAACCAGCTCCTCCATGCCAGTTTGTGGCTGCAAACCTAAATGAGCTTCTTCAAGGCTTGAAATTTGCCTTTGACAAGCTCCAGTCACCCTTCCAGAGCCTCTCTGGCAGTGCCCACATCATTTGCCAGCAGGGAGGTGTCCCTGCCTGTGGCAGGGGGTTGGAGTTGGACATTGAGTGGTTTGGGTTGGAAGGGACCTTCAGGATCATCTAATTGCTCATCTGGATGATCTTGAAGGTCTCTTCCAACTCAAGCCATTCAATGATTCTCTGTTTGGGTGCACCTCAATCCCTGCTGCCCTCCTTCTGGAGGGATTTGGGGCACCCAGGCTGTGCTTGTTGCTGTGGAGGTGGTGCAGTGGTGCTGCTGGGACAGTCTGGGCTCTGCTGGGCTTGCTGGCTCCTCAGGGCAGGCTGCAAGGGGCCATGCCCCAGTCCTGCTTGCCCTCTTGTCCCTCTTGCCACTTGTGTGAGGAAGAGGAGGGCACTCAAGGGCCTCAACACAGGGCTGAGTGTCCAGGGGTAAGACCCTTTGGGTCTTTAGTTTGCTCTTTCTGTTGCTTTGAGGCTCTTTGGTGCTTTGAGATCCTCAGGATCAGCTCTGAGCTGCTCAGATTCATTCAGAGACTCCCAGGAAGGGTTGGGTTGGAAGGGAGCTCGGAGCAGCTCCAGTCCCTGCCGTGCCCAGGGACAGCTCCACCAGCCCAGGCTGCCCAAGGCCTCATCCAGCCTGGTCCTGACCATCTCCAGGGAGGTTGTGGAGCACAGAAGATCAAAGATCACATTGGGTGCTTCTGTGCTCCACAACCTCCCTGAGCAACCTGTGCCAGGCTCTCCCCAAGGGCTGATGAAGACATCTTTGTGCCTCCTGCAGCCTGAGGCAGAGGTTTCTTTGCTGGAGCTCTGTGACCACAGCATCACAGAATGGTCAGGGCTGGAAGGGACCTCAAAGCTCCTCCAGCTCCATCTACCTGCCATGCCCAGGGACACCTCCACCAGCCCAAGCTGCTCAAGGCCTCCTCCAGCCTGGCTTTTGATACCTCTAGGGAGGAAACATCCACAACCTGTGCCAGGCTCTCCTCACCCTCAGTGAGGAAGGAGCTTGAGAAAGGTTTGAAGGGTTTTGAGAGGCCTACTAGAGAGAAGCTGTGCAGGAGAGCAGCCAAACTGCTCCCTTCCTGCTCCAATCACTGCCACTGTTTGCTCCTCGAGCTCCAGAGGCCTTGGCTGGTGCCCATGGCCCACAGGATTTGAATTGTGGTGGTGGCAGAGCTCTGGCTGGGTGCCAGAGGTGGCAGCTCAGCCTTTGAACCTCAGGTTTCACCTCTGGGCCTCTTGAAGTGGTCACCTTCTGGGCTGGTTTCTTTTAGCAGCTTCTGGAGAGGATGAGGAGAGCTGGGAAGAGTCTGGCACAGGTTGCCCAGGGGAGGCTGTGGCTGCCTGCTCCCTGGAGGGGGTCACGGCCAGGCTGGATCAGGCCTTGAGCATTCTGGGCTGGTGGGAGGGGTCCCTGGGCATGGCAGGGGGTTGGGGGAGATGATCTCTGAGCTCCCTTCCAAGCTGAGCTCTGCTTTGAAACCACCTCAAAGCCCTCCCCGGGGGCTCTCAGTGGCACCTCCCAGCCTAGGTAAAGGACCTGTGGATGATTCTGAAAGCCCCCCCGAGGGGTCAGGCAGGCAGCAGCTTCCCCTCCCCTGGCTGCCCTGCGCGGGACTCTCTGGGGAAGCTTCCAGAGAGGTTTGTTTTTTTTCTGGGGGGTTCTTTTCTTTCCTTTCTGCCCTTTTGCTGCTCACAGCCCCCAGCTGCTGCTGTAGGATTTCAGTCCTTTGTGCCTGGGGGGCTGTGGGTGCTCTGTGGAGGGAGTGGAAGGTTCATTGTCACCCTGGCTTCAGGCCCCTCCTTCCCTTCACAGACAAAGGAATTGCTCTGCAAAGGGCTGGGTCACTTCTGGGCAGAGGGAAATCATCCCAAGAGGGAGCTGCCAGCAGGGTCCTGAGCTGCCAGCAGGGTCCTGAGCGGCTCAGCCCTGCAGTTGCAGGGGGGAAAACACCCAGGAATGACTCAAACTCCACTCCTCGAATCCCCGCGGGAGGGACAAAGCTTTTTGGGTCCCACCTGGCCCAGCCCAGGAATGCAGGGATCAGAATCATAGAGCCAAGGCCTTGAGCAGCCTGGGCTGGGGGAGGTGTCCCTGGGCATGGCAGGGGCTGGGAGCTGGAGGAGCTTTGGGTTTCCTTCCAACCCATTCACAGAAGCATAGACCCAAGCAGGCTGGCAGAGAGCTCCAAGCTCATCCCTGCCAACCTCTCCCCCAGCCCTACCCAACCAACCAGACCATGGCACTCAGTGCCCCCAGCCAGGCTTGGCTTCAACACCTCCAGCCATGGGCACTCCACCACCTCCCTGGGCAGCCCAGGAGGGCAGGTGAGAACCACAACCACCTCCGAGTGGCTCTTCAGCATCACCCTCTGGCTTCAGACAGGGCTCCCAAGTCCCATCCCAGCATCAACTGGGACATCTCTGAGGCTGTCACAGGTTCCTGCTGGGGGTCTCCTCATCTCTCCCCTTCCCTGCTGGTGCTGTGGGAGTTGTGCTGCTGGGTGATGCCCACCCTGGGGTGGGACAAAGCTTCTGCTCTTTGGCATGGAGGCAACAATGGATCACAGACTCCCAGCAGGGCTCAGGTTGGAAGGGAGCTCAGAGCTCATCAACCTCCTGCCCTGGGCAGGGTCACCTCAACCAGACTCAGCTGCTCAAAGCCTCATCCAGCCTGGCCTTGAACACCTCCAGGCAGGAGGCAGCCACAGCCTCCCTGGGCAGCCTGTGCCAGGCTCTGCCCACCCTGCTGCTGCCCAGCTCCTGCCTCAGCTCCACTCTGTCCCTGCTCTGCCTCAGCTCCAAACCATTGCCCTGGGCCTGCCTCAGCCTCCCTCAGCCAAAGGCTCTCTGCAGCCTTCCTGCAGGCTCCCTTCAGGCTCTGGCACAGCTCTCAGCTGCCCCTGGAGCCTTCTCCTCTGCAGGCTGCACCCCCCCAGCCCCCTTTGGCTGCGCCCCCAGCAGAGCTGCTCCAGCCCTGCCTCCCCTTGCTGGCCTCCTCTGGCCTTCAGCAGTTCCATGTCCTTCAGAGCAGCGCTGACAGGAGGAGGGCAGGAGCCAGGCTGCCCATGGCAGTGCCAGGGTGCCCACGGCAGTGCCAGATTCCTCTGCCAGAGGGAAGCAAAGCAGTGGCTGGGAAGTGAGTGAGAATGGTGTGGTTTTGGGGCCTTCCCTGACCCAGACCATTTCCTGAATTGGAGCTGAGTTTCCCTTTGGAAAGTAAAAGCTTCTCCTCCCCTCCCCCTGCTCCCAGGGGGGTGTAGGAAGGGATTTTGCTCTCCTCCCTCCCACCCCTCTGAGCCCTGCAGGCTTCCAAAGCCTTTCCTCTGGAGCTGGAGGTGACTTAATGCCTCTGCTGCTGCTTCCCTCTGCTCACTCATAGCTTCCTGCTCCCGGAGGTGTCCCTGCCCTTGGCCGGGGGGGTGGAACTGGATGATCTTGAAGGTCCCTCCCAAGCCTCACCAGTCTGGGACTGGATGCTGTGAGCTGAGCCTGAGGAGGGCTGTCCTGGGAGGGCTGCTGGAAGGGCTTGGGGGGGCCCAGAGGAGGTGTTTGGTGCACACAGAAGGTTTTACTTTGCTCCACGGTAAACATGAAACCACTTCAAGCCCTTCCATGACTTTTGGGGGGCTCCTTTCCCTCCCCCACCAGGTCTCCAACGGCTCCTGCCCTCGGGGACTGTCTGAGGGTGATTAACGACCTGAGCTCCCTGCGGGCTCTGCCTTGCTTACCGAGCAGAGAGCTCCAGGGCAGGGAGATCCCTCACGGTGACCCAGATCTCACTGCTGGGAGTGGATCTGGCTCTGCTGGGAATGGATCCCTTCTCTGCTCCCAAATTTAGACTGGAGAGGAGGAAGAAATTCTTGAGAGTGAGGATGAGGAGAGCCTGGCACAGGCTGCCCAGGAAGGTTGTGGCTGCCCCCAACCTGAAGGTGTTCCAGGCCAGGCTGGATGAAGCCTTGAGTGGCCTGGGCTGGTGGAGGTGTCCCTGGGTATGGCAGGAGGTTGGAGCTAGATGCTCCTTAAAGTTCCTTCCAACCCATTCCCTCCAGGAATCTCTGAACTGAAGGTGGGCAGGAGGCTGAGTTGGGGTTTTGCTGCCAGCAGCTCCCTCTGGGACTGGTTTTGAGCAAGTCCCACTGGAGAAGAGGCTCTGGGCATGCTCCAGCCCCAGAGCTTGGTGCTGTTTGCAGAGTGTGCTGGAAAAGGAATGCTTGGAGCAGCTGTGCTGAGCATCCACAGCCTGAAAGAAGCTCTTGGTTGGACTTTGAGTTCATCAGCAGCCTGCAAACTCAGGTGTCTGTGTGCTCCTGGAGCAGGCCTGGCAGCAGGGATCAGCTCCAGCCTTAAATCTTTGCTTTGGTGGAAAGTGGGAAGGCTGCAGAGCTGGAAAATCGATTTGTCTCTGGCCATCCTGGGGCCTCATCTCCACTGGCAGAGCCTTGTGCAGAGCTCAGGTGCCAGGAGGTGCTGCTAGAGGCAAGGAGCCACATCCCTGCAGCTCCCCAGAGCTTGCTTCCAGGGGCAGAGGTGGGCCAGGAAGTGGAAAAAATCCCTCAAACCCTGCAAAAATGAACCTGTTCCTCCTCCTCCTCTGCTGGGAAACTCGAGCTGGGTTTGCTCTGGGCCAGGTGGAAAAGCTGTAAGAGAAAGAGTCACTGCCCTGGGCCTGAGCTGCAGAGCTTCCAGCTGCTTTGTGCTCTTTAGCTTGGAGTCTTGAGCTGGGGGAGGGGAGATTGAGAGTGCAGGTGAGGAAGATACCCTCTAGAGTGAGGGTAGGGAGAGCCTGGCACAGGTGGCCCAGGGAGGCTGTGGCTGCCCCCAAGCTGAAGGTGTCCAAGGCCAGTCTGGAGGAGGCCTTGAGCAGCCTGGGCTGGGGAAGGTGTCCCTGGGCATGGCAGGGGCTGGAGCTGGAGGAGCTTTGGGATTGCTTCATAGAAGTACAGAGCCAGGCAGGTTGGCAGAGAGCTCCAAGCTCACCCATGCCAACCTCTCCCCCAGCCCAACCAACCAGACCATGGCACTCAGTGCCCCCAGCCAGGCTTGGCTTCAACACCTCCAGCCATGGGCACTCCACCACCTCCTTGGGCAGCCTGTGCCAGGCTCTCCCCAGGGGCTGATGAAGACATCTTTGTGCCTCCCTGCAGCCTGAGGCAGAGGTTTCCTTGTTGGAGCTCTGTGACCACAGCATCACAGAATGGTCAGGGCTAGAAGGGACCTCAAAGCTCCTCTAGCTCCATTTCCCTGCCGTGTCCAGGGACACCTCCACCAGCCCAAGCTGCTTAAGGCCCCATCCAGCCTGGGCTTGGGACACCTCCAGGGCTGAGGCTTCCACTCACTGCTCTTTGGTCAAGCTCTGCAGAGCAGACCTGTAGAAGAAATTTCCTCCCAGCCCTGCTGGGTTCTGGTGATGTTGGCCTGAAGCTCCCCAAAGAACTAATGACCATGAAGTACTGAAGTACTTTCTGGATGATCTTGGAGGTCTCTTCCAACCTGGTTGACTCTATTCTATTCTTTTTCCCCTGGAATCCCTGGGACAAGCCCCAAAGTGTGGAGGTGGAGCTGCAGTGAGGTCAGCACTCATCTGCTGCCCTCAGCAGTGACCTGAGATGGAGGCTCAAACTCCAAGCCCTGTGGTCCTTTGCTCAAGGCTTCTTTGCCCCCCACCCCTCCCACTGCAGAAGGCCAAAGAGTTGCTTGGGTGTTTTGGGGGGGATTTGATTGATTTCTGCATGTCCTACCTCTGAGAACCTTCTCAGTGGACACCTTCACCCCACCCTTGGCTGCTCTCTGGGTGGCTTGGCCGTGCTGAGGTCCCTCAGAGGGCACCTGGCAGGGCAGGGAAGAGATTGAGGCAAAGGTTTCACGTTTCTGCCAAGCAGATAAAGTTACTGAGATTGCTTCTCCTGGGCCCTTGGGCACGTCAGAGGTGTCCAGTGACTTCCAGGAGTGTTCCCATCCTGCTCCTCCATCAGCAGGTTGAGCAGAGAAGCAGAGGGGAGAGGCTGGGAGCTGATGTAGAGCACCGAAAGGATTTCCTCTTGGGGCTTCTCTTTGCCAGCTGTGGCTGCCCCCTCCCTGGAGCTGTTCCAGGCCAGGTTGGATGAGGCCTTGAGCAAGCTGGGCTGGTGGAGGTGTCCCTGCCCGTGGGACAGCTCCCTTCAGTCCGTTCCATCATCCCATGAGAGCTTCTTGAGGGAAGCCAATGAAGCCCTCAGGCTCTTAGAGCTGTGGAGGAGCTTCTCTCTGTGTGCTGCTGAGCTGCCTGGCTCAGAGGGGTTTTAGCTGCTGCACTTTGGACCTTTCTGCTGGAAAGAGGATTTCTTTTTTGATCATTTATTTATTTTTCCCTGTCCCTTTCCTTTCCTGGGGGAGCAGATTCCTGTTTGCTCCTTCAAGCAGCTGGAGGAATCAATCCAGCACCACAACTGCTTAACCTTTGTGTTGTTTTCCCTCGTGCAGGCTTTTTGTGCTGCTCGGTGGTCTCCTGGCCCAGAGGTAGTTGTGTTGTATACAGCTGCTGCTCCAAGCATGATGGCAGCTCCCCCTCCAAGTAACCAGCAGCCAAGCCCTGGGCTGTCTCTAACTGATTTGGCTTTTGAGGCTTGGCAAAACCTGGTTGGGTTTTTTTTTGTTTGCTTCCCTTCCCTAATTAACCTTTTGCTGCTCTCTAGCAGAGCTGCTGCTGTGCTGAGGTGTGTGGTGGAAGCTCTCTCCTGACTCAAACTGCTCTCTGCATCCTGCTGGCCACCAGCTAGAATGTTCCAGAGGGGCTTTTCTGCTTTGAGGTTTTGCCTGGGTTTGCATTTTAAAGGAAAGAAATTCTGCTGCTGGTCTTTTTTGTTGGGAAGGCCTCAGCCCAGCAGGCTGCTCCGGGGAGGGTTTGAGGGATGGCAAATTGGATGTGAGCATGGAGGCTCCAGTGGAGACTGATGGAAGGGACCTCAAAGTTCATCCAGACCTAGGGCAGGGCACACAGGAACAGATCCAGAAGAGACTCCACAGCCTCCAGGGCAGCCTGCTCCAGGCTTGCAGCACCCTCACGGCACAGAAGCTTCTCCTCATGTCGAGGTGGAACTTCCTGGGGTCCAGTTTGTGTCCATTGCTCCTTGTCCTGTCACAGGACACCACTGAGCAGAGCCTGAGCCCTGCTTCTTGCCCCCACCCCTCAGATCATAGAATCACAGCAGCAGTGAGTTTGCAGCTGGCACCAAGCTAGGGGCAGGAGTGGAGCTGGTGGAGGGGAGCAGAGCCCTGCAGAGGGACCTGGCCAGGCTGGGTGGGTGGGCAGAGGCCAAGGGGATGAGACTGAACAAGGCCAAGGGCAGGGTTCTGCACTTGGGCCACAACAACCCCAAGCAGGTCCAGGCTGGGGCCAGAGTGGCTGAGAGCAGGCAGGCAGAGAGGGCCCTGGGGGTGGTGGGAGAGAGGAGCTGCAGAGGAGGCAGCAGTGCCCAGGTGGGCAGCAGAGCCAATGGCATCCTGGGCTGGCTGAGGAGCAGTGTGGGCAGCAGGAGCAGGGAGGTTCTTGTGCCCCTGTGCTCAGCACTGCTCAGGCCACCCCTGGAGTGCTGTGCCCAGTTCTGGGCTCCTCCATTGCAGAGAGATGTTGAGGTGCTGGAAGGTGGCCAGAGCAGGGCAGCAAGGCTGGGGAGGGGCCTGGGGCACAGCCCTGTGAGGAGAGGCTGAGGGAGCTGGGGGGGTGCAGCCTGGCCCAGAGCAGGCTGAGGGCAGAGCTCATTGCTGTGCACTGGCTGAGCTTTGAGCTCCCTTCCAGCCTAAACCATGCCATGATGTGGGCTCTGGGCAGCCTGCTCTAGTTGGAGGTGTCCCTGCTGAGGACAAGATGACCTTTGGGGAGGTCCTTTCCAGCCTGCTGCAGTCTTTGGGCTGAAGTTGGCCTCAGGGGCAGGAGGAAAGGCTCTGTTGTGCTGTGTCCTGCTGCCCTGCTCAGAAGCTGTGGAGGGTTTGGAGCCTGATGATCTGTTTGGGTGTGTTCACCTCCTCGCTGCTTTATTTTGGTCTGAGCCAGGAGGTTCAGCTCCAATCTGAGCAGCTCTGCTTTAAAAATAGAGCTTGAGCTGAGCTCTGTCTTGCCTTGGACCTCTCCAGCAAGCTCCTTCCTGCTAGGCTGGGCAGGCTCTGCCCCACATCCCTTCTGCCACTGCAAATACTTGGCCAATATTTGACCAGGTGCCACCACCACAACTTTTGGAGGTTGTTTTTGCTTCTTCCAGACCTGACATCAGGGCTGGGAAGTGCAAACTATCTGTTGCTGGCTGGAAATAATCCCCAGCAGCTCAGGGAGGCAGACAGAGCTCAGCTCTTTATTTAGGTTGATTCAGCTGCCAGTAAACAGCTCTGAGGAATGCTCTGAAATGGTCCCTAGGGATTGCTCTCAAGAGCATGAAAGAGAAAGGAAACCTTCCTGGGGACAGTTTGGATTTGGGGCAGGACTTTCTAATCCTTCTCTGTTTCCTTTGGGCTGATTTAACTCTTGAGGTGGATGAGTTCTGACTGCTGGAGTGGGAGTAGGGATGGATTGAAGTCATAGAATGGTTTAGGTCTTGAACACCTTCAGGGAGGTTGTGGAGCACAGAAGATCAAAGATCACATTGGGTGCTTCTGTGCTCCACAACCTCCCTGGGCAGCCTGTGCCAGTCTCTCACCACCCTCAACCTCTGCCAGTCTCTCCCCAGCCTCACTTCATCCTAACATCCACTTTCAATCTCCCCTCTGCCACTTCAAACCCATTCCTCTTCCTCCTCTCATTCCCAGACCTTGCCAATAGTCCCTCCTCAGCCCTCCTGCAGCCCCCTTCAGATCCTGCAAAGCCACTCCAAGGTCTCCTTCAAGCCTTCTCCTCTCCAGCCTGCACAGCCCAAACCCTCTCAGCCTGTGCTCAGAGCAGAGCTGCTGCAGCCCTCTCCACATCTTGGTGGCCTCCTCTGGACTGGCTCCAACACTTCCATGTCCTGCTTGTGCTGGGGGCTCCAGAGCTGCACCCAGGACTCCAGGTGGGGTCTGAGGAGAGCAGAGCCAAGGGGCAGAATCCCCTCCCTTGCCCTGTGCCCACACTGCTCTGACTGCAGCCCAGCACAGGGTTGCTGTCTGGGCTGCACTCACACTGCAGGCTCCTGTGGAGCTTTGCATCACCCCAGACCTCCAGGTCCTGTTTCTCAGAGCTGCTCCAGCTCATGTTGAGCTTTCCCCACCCCAGACCCCCAGCTCCTGTTCCTCAGAGCTGCTTCAGCTCATGCTGAGCTTTTCCCCACCCCAGACCCTCAGGTCCTGTTCCTCAGAGCTTCTCTCAGCCATTCCTCACCCAGCCTGGAGCTGTGCCTGGGATTGCACTGTCCCAGGTGCAGGACCTTACACTTGACCATGTTGAATGTCATGAGGTTGGCCTGAGCACAGCTCTGCAGCCTGTCCAGGTCCCTCTGGATGGATCTCTGCCCTCCAGCAAGTCACCTGTGCCACACAGCTTGGTGTCACCTGCAAACTTGCTGAGGGTGCACTGATTCCTCTGCCCATGTCACTGACAAAGATGTCCAACAGCACTGAGGGACACCACTTGGCACTGAGAGAGTTGGAGCTCTGCATCCTGGACAGGAGAAGGCTTGGAGGAGCCCTTGGAGTGCCCTTGCAGGGTCTGAAGGGGGCTGCAGGAGGGCTGAGGAGGGACTATTGGCAAGGTCTGGGAATGAGAGGAGGAAGAGGAATGGGTTTGAAGTGGCAGAGGGGAGATTGAAAGTGGATGTTAGGATGAAGTGAGGGTGGTGAGAGACTGGCAGAGGTTGAGGGTGATGAGAGCCTGGCACAGGCTGCCCAGGGAGGTTGTGGAGCACAGAAGCACCCAATGTGATCAAAGATCACATTGGGTGCTTCTGTGCTCCACAACCTCCCTGGAGGAGTTCAGGACCAGGTTGGATGAGGCCCTGAGCAACTTGTTCTAGTGGGAGATGTCCTTGCCTATGGCAGAGGGTTGGAACTGGCTGATCCTTGAGATCCTTGAGTGCTGTGACAAAGATTATCAGACAGCTCTGATGCCAGCACTGACCTCTGAGGGACACCACTTGGCACTGCTCTCCAGGTGGGCATTGTGCCCTTCATCACCACTCTCTGCATGCCACCATCCAGCCAATTCTTTATCCCCTGAGTGCTCCACCCATCAAGTCTGTGTTTTTCCAGAGGTCCCTTCCAAGCCCTTTTCCCATTCTGGGATTCTTTTCATTTTAGAGGTGTTGAAACAGCTCCAGGAATAGCAGCTTGGGTGAAGTGATTTCATCCTGTCAGGTTGGTGCTGCTGCCTTTAACACCTTCACTTCTCCAGCAGTGTGTGTGGGATGGCACCAACCTCCCCTCCCCACCCCCACACAGGGTTTGTGCTGCAGTGAAAGGAGGTGGAAAGAAAGGAACCATCTTTGTGTGCAGAGCCTGGAGCTGAGTCCTCTGCCCTCAGCCAGCAGCAGCACTGCTGTGGCTGGAGAAAGGTTGCTGGTTGGAGGTAGCACAGAATGAGCTGTGGTGGCCAGGGCTGGGTGCTAGGTTGGACTGGATGATCTTGGAGGTCCTGGTTGGTTCTATGAGTCTATGACCTCAAAGCTCCTCCAGCCAGAGATTTGGGGCACCCAGGCTGTGCTTGTTGCTGTGGAGGTGGTGCAGTGCTGCTGCTGGGGCAGTCTGGCTCTGCTGGGCTTGCTGGCTCCTCAGCTGGCTCCTCAGGGCAGGCTGCAGGAAGCCATGCCCCAGTCCTGCTTGCCCTCTTGTCCCTCTTGTCACTTGTGTGAGGAAGAGGAGCAAGGAGCCATGCCCCAGTCCTGCTTGCCCTCTTGTCTCTCTTGCCACTTGTGTGAGGAAGAGGAGGACACTCAAGGGCCTCAACACAGGGCTGAGTGTCCAGGGGTAAGACCCTTTGGGTCTTTAGTTTGCTCTTTCTGTTGCTTTGAGGCTCTTTGGTGCTTTGAGATCCTCAGGATCAGCTCTGAGCTGCTCAGATTCATTCAGAGACTCCCAGGAAGGGTTGGGTTGGAAGGGAGCTTGGAGCAGCTCCAGTCCCTGCCGTGCCCAGGGACAGCTCCACCAGCCCAGGCTGCTCAAGGCCTCATCCAGCCTGGTCCTGACCATCTCCAGGGAGGTTGTGGAGCACAGAAGATCAAAGATCACATTGGGTGCTTCTGTGCTCCACAACCTCCCTGGGCAACCTGTGCCAGGCTCTCCCCAGCCTCACTCAACAATTTCCTCCTCCTCTCCTCTCTCCCAGCTCAAATCCTTTGTCCCTCCTCCTGCCACTGCCAGCCCTTGTCCCAAGTCCCTTCCCAGCTCTCCTGCAGCCCCTCCAGGCACTGCCAGGCTGCTCTAAGCTCTGTCTGCAGCCTTCTCTCCAGCCTGAGCAGCCCCAACTCTGCCAGTCTGTGCCCATCCTCAGCAGCTCCAGCTCTGCCAGCCTGTGCCCATCCTCAGCAGCTCCAACTCTGCCAGCCTGTGCCCAGTCTCAACAACCCCAGCTCTGCCAGCTTGTTCCCAGCCTCAAAAGCCCCAACTCTGCCAGACTGTGCCCAGCCTCAAAAGCCCCAACTCTGCCAGTCTGTTCCCAGCCTGAGCAGCCCCAACTCTGCCAGCCTGTGCCCATCCTCAGCAGCCCAAACTCTGCCAGCCTGTGCCCAGTCTCAACAACCCCAGCTCTGCCAGCTTGTTCCCAGCCTCAACTGCTCCAACTCTGCCAGTCTGTTGCCAGCTTCAGCAGCCCGAACTCTGCCAGCCTGTGCCCACAGGGGAGGTTCTGCAGCCTCTGCCCATCCTGGTGGCCTCCTCTGGGCCCTGTCCAGCAGCTCCAGGTCCCTCCTTGTGCTGGGGACCCCCAGCAGTGGCTGCAGTGCTGCAGGGGGAGCAGGGCAGAGGGGCAGGAGGCTGTGCAGGAGCCCTCCCCTCGGTGTGCATCCTCACCCCCCAGCCTGGCTGAGTGAGGTTCCTTTGCTGGTGGCCAAGCAGGGCTGGAAGCAAAGTCGTTGGGAAAGCTGCAGGAGGCAGGGAGGGGCTGGAGGGAAGCTTCCTGAGGCAGAACCGAGCTGGGGATGCTGAAGGCTGGGCTGTGGCCACCGCAGCCTGCAGCTTCCCCCTGTTGACTCAGCCCTGCTGGTAACCAGCCTGGCTGGGAGGGTCCTGCTGGCTGCTTCCCAAATGGCTCTGGGAAGGGCTGAGCAGAGGCACTCTGGGTTTGGGGTGATGGGCAAAGAGGAGAGACCCTCCTGGAATCCTCCCTTGTGGAGGGACCTGCCTGAGCTGGGCTGAGGAGGTTGGGCTGAGGTTTGCTGGGTCCTGCACTTGGGGCACAGCAAGCCCAGGGAGGCTGCAGGCTGGGGGCAGTGGCTTGAAGCTGCTCAGCAGAAAGGATGTGGGGGGGAGTTGGTTGGCAGCAGCTGGAGGTGAGGCAGGGGGTGCCCAGCTGGGCAAGAAGGGCACCAGCAGCTTGGACTGGGCACTGGGGAGGGCACAGCTGCAATGCTGGGGGCAGGGTTGGGCTTCTGAGTGCCAGGAGGGCATTGAGGAGCTGAAGCAGGGCACAGAGAAGGGCAAGGAAGGTGGGGAAGGGTCTGGAGAGGAGGCTGGGGAGGGGCAGCTGAGGGAGCTGGGGGTGGTGAGGCTGAGGGAGGCCTCATTGACCTCTGCAGCTCCGAGGAAATGACCTCAGGTTGTCCCAGGGGAGGTTCAGGTTGGCCACAAGGGACAATTTGTGCCCTGCAAGAGTGGTCAGAGCCTGACCCAGGCTGCCCAGGGAGGTGGTGGAGTGCCCATGGCTGGAGGTGCTCCAGAACCCTGTGCCCCTGGCACCTGTGGCCATGCTTTGGTGCCCATGGTGGGGTTGGGTTGCTGCTGGGACTCAGATCCTGGAGGGCTTTTGCAACCCAAACACTTCTCTGTGGCATTGCAGTCTTGGGGTGATGTGGGAAGAGAAGGATCCCACTTGGAACCCTCCAAGATGAGGACCAGAGGTGGGTCAGGAGGTGTCAGGGGGCAGCAGGCAGGGGCAGGCTCCCCCCAGCCTGGCCTGGCTGTGCCCTTGCCCTGCTCCCTGGGTGATTGAGGCAGCAGAAAGAAGATTTGCTGCTGGCTGCTCTGGGCAGAGAGCTTCAGTGCAGGCCTCCTGGAGCAGAGCTTGGCTCAGCTCATGGAATCTGGGCCCAGCAGATCTGCAGGCTGGTGGAGATGGGGGAGCTGCTGAGGCTGCTCCCTGGGGCTGGTGAGGCCCCTTAGGGCTGCTGAGGCTGCTTAGGGCTCACTTCAGCCACAGGGCTTGGAGAGGTTTCCATTGCCTGGCTGCAAACAGAGGCCTCCCTGCCATGCCCCAGGTGTCCTGCTGGCATTCCCAGGATCTCTGCTGCATCCCCTGGTGCAGCCTGGCGAGGTCAGAAGGCAGTTATTAGGTTACTCACAAGCCAGCAAGTGACAGCAGCTTCCTTCTAGCTGCAGATGGTCCCAGATGGGCAGGAGGGATGTGAGAGAGGCTTTGCTGAGGCCTTGCCTTGCCTAAATGCTTCTATGGCTCTGGTGTGGAGGTGGCACTGAGGGTTGTGGCTGAGCAGTCCCATGGAGGAGTTTGCTTTATGCTTGGATTTGACCTTCTTAAAGGTCTTTTCTAACAGGAATGGTTCTGTGGTTGGATTGCAGAGGTGGCACTGGGGGCTGTGGCTCAGTGGTGACCTGGCAGTGATGGACTCATGGTTGGACTCAATCATCCTAAAGGTCTTGTCCAGTCTAAATGGTTCTGTGGTTGGATTGCAGAGGTGGCACTGGGGGACATGGCTCAGTGGTGACCTGGAAGTGATGGACTCATGGTTGGGCTCAATCATCCTAAAGGTCTTGTCCAGCCTAAATGGTTCTGTGAGCTTGGTGCAGAGGTGGCAGTGGGGGCTGTGGGTGAGCAGCCCCATGGAGGGGTTTGCTGTATGCTTGGATTTGATCTTCCTAAAGATCTTTCCCAGCCTAAATGGTTCTGTGGTTGGATTGCAGAGGTGGCACTGGGGGACATGGCTCAGTGGTGACCTGGAAGTGATGGACTCATGGTTGGGCTCAATCATCCTAAAGGTCTTGTCCAGCCTAAATGGTTCTGTGGTTGGATTGCAGAGGTGGCACTGGGGGCTGTGGTTGATTGCTCACCTGGCAGTGTGGGGTTCATGTTTGGGCTTGATCTTAAAGGGCTTTTCCAACCACAATTGCACCTTTCTATGAGAGGTGAGGCAAAGTGGCCCCCTCCAAAGATCCTTGAGTGTGGCAGGGAAGGAGGAGACTCAGCTGCAAGAAACTCCCAAGATGAAAATCAGAGCTCTTGGGGACAAATCCTGCGAGGGGCTGGGAGCTGCTTGCAGCCTCTTGGTGTTTGTCACTGATTTGTTTCTTCTTGCTGGGTCCCTGTGTGCTGAAAGGAGAACTTTGGTCGCTCAGGGAGGGTGGAAGGAGCCCTGCACTTGCTCTGGGGGAGCTGCCTCCTGAGTGGGGGCAAGGCTGTGGTTGTGGCTGCCACTTCAAAGGAGCCTGGAGGAGAAGATGAAAGAGCTTTGTCTGGGCTGGAGGCACAAAGCAAATCCTCTGCCTTGGCTGGGACAGGCTCCATGTCCTGGAGGGCTCAAGGTGGTGGCTCTGTGGTGCAGACACGTTGCAGAGGGGCAGAGTCACCTGATGGCTCTTGGCTTTTCCTTACTGCATCCAACAAAACTCTTCCCATGGTGGGAACTGAGGCCTAAGAGATGAAAAATCAGAGCTGAGCACCGTGGGGGCCATGACAGTCCCTGGCCTTGGCTTGACAGTCCCTGGCCTTGGCTTCAGGTCGGAGGGGGTCAGAGGGGTTGATGTTCACAGGGCCTGGAAAGGGTTTGGAGGTGAAGTGTGGTCAGCAGAGCTCCTGGAACGCTGCAGAGCTCCTGAAGCGCTGCAGAGCTCCTGGAACACTGCGGAGCAGCTCTTGGCCCTCTCAGTCCTGCTCGCAGATGGCAGAAAGCCTCCAGTGAAGGTGAGGAACCAGCTCTGAAGGTGGTGCTGTGAGGCAGGGCAGGGCAGACCCTGGCCCACAGCTCTGCCCCCAGCCTGTGGAAGCAGAGCAGCATTTCCCCTGCGGGCTGGGGAGGGAGCAGCAGTGACTCAGCCACGCTTCAGGGGTGTGCTGCAGCCCAGCTGCTCTGCCAGCCTTTGCTGGGGGGGCCTGAGAGGGCTTCCCCCTTGGCTGAGTGTGGCTTTTCCTTCTCTTGACAGGATCCTCTGCCTTCAAAAAATCCCTCACCCCAGAGGTAAGTTTCTCCCCCACAAGCTGCTTGCTTCATCCCAGCCTTGTCTGCTCTTCCTTTCCAGTCCCACTCCAGGCAGAGGGAAGTTGGGCAGCAGGCAGGGCAGTGAGCTGCAGGTGCTCAGCTGGGAAACCAGGACATTCCTGGGGGATTCTCTGCCCAAAAGCTCACCTTAGAGAATCTTGGACCCCCCCAGACTGGCTTGGGTTGGAAGGGACCTTAAAGATCATCCAGTTCCAACCCCTGGCACGGGCAGAGACATCTTCCTCTAGCCCAGGTTGCTCAAGGTCCCATCCAACCTGGCTTGGAGCCTGCACAGCTGCTCTGAGCGACCTGTTCCAGTGCCTCCCCACCCTCCTGGGGAGGAATTTCCTCCTAATATCTCAATCTAGCTTCTGCCAGCCTGAAGCCATCCCCCCCTCATGCTGTCACTCCGGGCCTTTGTACAAAGTCTCTCCCCAGCTCTCCTGAAGCCCTTTTCAAATCCTGGGAGGCTGCTTTAAGGTCTCCCTGAAGCCTTCTCCAGGCTGCACAACCCCAACTGCCTCAGCCTGTCCCCACAGAGGAGGTTCTCCAGACCTTGGATCATCTTTGTGGCCTCCTGGGGTTGTGTTGGGGGCTGCAGAGGTGGGCACAGTGCTGCAGGTTGGGCTCAGCAGGGCAGAGTGGAGCTGCTCAATCACCTCCCAGAATGTCAGGGACTAGAAGGGACCTTGAAAGCTCATCCAGAACCAGCCCTGCCAGAGCAGGTCACACAGGAATGCATCCAGACAGGTCTTGAATGTCTCCAGAGAGGGAGACTCCACAACCCCCCTGGGCAGCCTGTGCCAGGCTCTGTCACCCTCACAGGGAGCAAATTCCTTCTCTTCCTCTGCCTCAGCTTCTACCACTGCCCTTGTCCTGGCCTTCAGCCTGCTGCCCAACTTGCCCTGGCACTGAGCAGTTCTGCCAGCAGAGCTCCCTGCAGCTCTCCTGCCATGAGCAGGGCTTGAGCTGGTTTGGGCTGAGAGGCTGCAGTGAGGAGCTGCCTGTGTCAGACAGCAGCTGTGACTCAAGCCAGCTCCTGGGGCATGAATCAGAGCAGGGTTTGCCACCTTCCTGAGATGTTTCCTCCAGGACTTGGCTGTGCTGGCACAAAGCACAAGGATGGGCTGCACTCAGCCCAGGCTTAGAGCAAGTCCTGGTCACAAGATCAGAGGATCAGAGCATATTAGGGGTTGGAAGGGACCCAAGGAGATCATCCAGTCCAACCCCCTGCCAGAGCAGGACCACACAATCCAGCTCAGGGCACACAGGAACACATCCAGACAGGCCTGGAAAGGCTCCAGGGAAGGAGACTCCACAACCTCTCTGGGGAGCCTGTACCAGGCTCTGGGACCCTTCCAGGGAAGAAGTTCCCCCTTGGGCTGAGCTGGAACCTCCTGAGCCGCAGCTTTCATCCACTGCTCCTTGGCCTGTCCCAGGGACCAGTGAGCAGAGCCTGACCCCCAGGACCTGTCCCCTCCTCCTGTCCCCCAGAGCCTGTCCCCCAGAGCCTGACCCCCAGAACCTGTCCCCCCTCCCTGACCCCCAGAACCTGTCCCCCAGAGCCTGACCCCCAGAGCCTGTGTCTCCCTCTGACCTCCAGGGCCTGTCCCCACCTGCCCCCCAGCCCTCAGATGTTTCTAAGCATTGCTCCAATCCCCTCTCAGCCTTCTCCTCTCCAGACTCTCAGCCCCAGGTCCCTCAGCCTCCCCTCATCAGGCAGTGCCCTCCAGTCCCCTCATCATCCTCTTTGTGATCAGGAGGAAGCAAACCCTCTGGGGTGGTTTCCTTCTAGGGAGGTGTCCAACCCTGAGCTCACAGCAGTCACTTGATCCTTTGTGGGCATTTCAGTGCTGTTGCTGTCTCAGAGGCCACCTCCTGTGCCATGTCCTTGTACCCACAGAGGGGTCAGGGGTGGGCAGCACAGGCTGAGAAGGGCACAGGGCTGGTTCTGGGCAGCCACCAGCCTTGGAGGCTTTGGCTTTTACTTCGTTGCTCCTTACCATCTTTTGCTCCAACCCTAGATGCCAGGAGGCTCTGGGCAGCCAGGCTCACAGACCATAAAGAAGGGGCACAGAGGAGTGGACTCCACGGGGGAGACCACCTACAAGAAGGTGAGTGGCTGCTGGCACAGCTCCTTGCACAGAACCATGAATGGGTTGGGTTGGAAGGGACCTCAGAGCTCCTCCAGCTCCAGCCCCCTGCCAGGCCCAGGGACACCTCCCCCAGCCCAGACTGCTCAAGGCCTCATCCAGCCTGGCCTGCAACACCTCCAGCTTGGGGGCAGCCACAACCTCCCTGAGCAGCCTGTGCCAGGCTCTCCCCACCCCTACTCTCAACACTTTCTTCCTCCTCTTCATTCTCCCTCTCCCTTCTTCCAGCTCAAAGCCATTCTCCCTCCTCCTGCCACTGCCAGCCCTTCTCCCAAGTCCCTCCTCAGCTCTCCTGCAGCCCCTACAGGCACTGCCAGGCTGCTCTAAGCTCTGCCTGCAGCCTTCTCCTCTCCAGCCTGAGCAGCC
Source organism: Tricholaema leucomelas (assembly GCA_013400475.1). NCBI lineage: Eukaryota > Metazoa > Chordata > Aves > Piciformes > Lybiidae > Tricholaema lacrymosa > Tricholaema leucomelas. Next base: position 61,483 of record WAAF01019124.1, on the reverse strand, counting down.
CCAACTCTGCCAGCCTGTGCCCACAGGGGAGCTTCTCCAGCCTCTGATTATCTTCATGGTATCCTCTGGACCCTCTTCCAAACCAGTTCAGCTGTTTGCATTCTCTCTTCCCCACCCTGAGCAGCAGCATGGCTCAGGAGCTCTGATGGTAGAAGCTGAGGGAGGTCTGTGGCAGTGGCTGAGGAAGATCTCAAAGGAAAGGCAGCTCAGGACTGGGGCTGCTCCTCCACTGCTCTCCTCCACTCATAGCTGCTCCTCCACTGCTCTCCTCCACTCATGGTTGCCCCTTCCCTGCTCTCCTCCACTCATGGCTGCTCCTCCACTGCTCTCCTCCACTCATGGCTGCTCCTCCACTGCGCTCCTCCACTCATGGTTGCCCCTCCCCTGCTCTCCTCCACTCATGGCTGCTCCTCCACTGCTCTCCTCCACTCATGGCTGCTCCTCCACTGCTCTCCTCCACTCATGGCTGCTCCTCCACTGCTCTCCTCCACTCATGGCTGCTCCTCCACTGCTCTTCTCCACTCATGGATGCTTCTCCACTGCTCCACTCATGGCTGCACCTCCACTGCTCTCCTCCACTCATGGCTGCTCCTCCACTGCTCTTCTCCGCTCATGGTTGCCCCTTCCCTGCTCTTCTCCACTCATGGATGCTTCTCCACTGCTCCACTCATGGCTGCTCCTCCACTGCTCTCCTGTACACTTCTGAAGAGGATTAGTTCTCAACTTTGCCCCTTAGCAACACCTCCTCAGCCCCTTCTGGCTCCTTGGCTGCTCTCTGTGCTCTCTGAGCCCCACAGGGCTTGGGGCATTACTGGAACGAGCTTTACAAAGAGGAGATTGTTTGGCTGCTGGTAAAACAACAGCTGAATGTGAGGGGTTTGGGGATGCTGCTTCCTGTTTGTTGGACTTCTCAGCCTGGGCCAACTTCCTCTGGAGGGAGGTTGAGTTGGAGGTTGTAGCTGAAGTGCTGATGGTTTGATAGGGACACTTCAGTGCTTTGTCTCAGGCAGGCCTCTGGGCTGCAATCTCTAATCCAGATGTGTCCCAGCTGTCTGTCAGCAGCAGGGGGGAGGGCAGGAACTGACTTGGTGCTTCTGCAAGTGGCTTTTGTTTTCCTGCCCTTCTGAAGCTGCTGCTCTCATCAGGCTGGCTCTGGCTTCTGCTTTCCCTTCGGACTCAGGAGGTGAGACAGCAGCAGCAGGAGGGAGAAGCAGGAGCCAATGGAAAAGAGCTGGAATGGCTTCTGTGGAGGTCTCAGGAGCCTGGAGGGAGGGACAGCACCTGGGAGTTAGCTGGGTGTGGGACTCATGGGCAGGCTGTTTCCCAGCCCCTCCCTTGCCAGGGCTGCTGAGTTGTTTGTCAGAATCCTTTGCCCTCTGGAAGCCATGGGAAGAGGCAGGCAGCTGCTGGCTGCTGCTGGCCAAGGCCAGAGCCAAGGCCTCGCTCCTTGGCAACCTCTGCTCACAAACACTGCTGGGCCCTGGGCAGCAGAGCTGCTGCCAGCAGGGAGAGCTGAGCCCAGAGCTGGGTGCAAGCAGCTTCAGTTTCCAGAGGGTGAGGATGGCAGGGGAGGAAGGAAGGAAGGAGAGGATGGAAGAGGAAAGGATGGAAAAGGAAAGGATGGATAAGGAAAGAGGAAAGGATGGAAAAAGAAAGAGGAAAGGATGGAAAGGAAAGGATGGAAAAGGAAAGAAGAGGAAGGAGGGAAGGATGGAAAGGAAAGGATGGAAAAGGAAAGGATGGATGAGGAAAGGATGGAAAAGGAAGGAGAGAAGGATGGAAGAGGAAAGGATGGAAGAGGAAGGAGGGAAGAATGGAAAGGAAAGGGGGGGAAAGAAGGGAAGGAAGAATGGGAAGGAAGAGGAGTAAAAGGAAAGGAAGGGAGGGAAGGAAGGAAAGGCTGGAAAGCAGAGCTGGGATCTTCCTCCTCCACCTGGTAAGAGCAGCTGCAGAGAGGGAGCTGAGCAGAAGAGGAGGTCACCTACAAGCTGGAGTTGCTGCCAGGGGTTGCTGCTCTCTGCTCAGGGAACCAGGAGCAGCTCTTAGCTGCTGTGAAAGCAGCAAAACAGCTGAGTGGGAGAAACGTTCCCAGGACTCCCTGGAGGCTGTCAGGGGCCACAGCCTGACCTCTCTGTCCCCTGGCTGCTGCCCTGCCCCCGTGCCAAGCGCTTTGATCTGGGGGTGCCTGCTGGCCTGTGGCATGGAGCTGGGCTTAGCTAAAGGAAACAAACACAGAGTGCAGGGTGCTGAGGCCTGGCTCTTGTTCTGAGCCCAGTTGCTGTCTGAGTCAGCCAAGTGGCACAGCCATGAGCTGTATGCACAGATCCAGCCTGCACCTGCTCTGTGGCCTCAGCCTGCCCAGCAGCCTTCCCAGCAGGATTGGTGCCCCCTGGCAGCCTGTGTGACACCAGGGGGGTGCTGAGCAGCTCTCACCCAGGCTGGCTGGGAAGGGCAGCATGAGCCAGGGCTTGGTGGGCTGGGGTGAGGTCAGCAGCAGCAGAGGACTCCTGATGTGAGGAGCTGCTCCAGGGACGCAGCTCCTCCATTGCTCCAGGGCAGAGGGCTCAGCTCTCTGCTCCTTGTTCAGACACAGCTCTGAGCTCTGCCTTCAGAAGCCACCACCTGGGGAGCACCAAACAGAAGCTTGCTGTGTGCTGGCTGTGCCTTGGCCTGCAGAGGACCTGAGTTGGTGGCCAAGGTTTGGAAGGGCAAGCTTCAAAGTCTGCAGCTCCAAGAGCAAGGTGCCAGGAGCCTGTTTATTGCCAGGACACCAGAAACCTGTCCCTGGATCTTCCTCCTCTGCCTACAGGGCACAGGGATGAGTGCTGGGGAAGGATGAAATGAGACTGAGTCCTTCAAGGGCCAGCTGGGGGTTGGTTCCAGTTCAAGGCCTTTGCTGTTCCACCATCCAGAGTGCAGGGATGGAGCTCTCAGGGATGTTCCCAACCCTCAGCCCATGCCAGGCAAGGAGAAAGGAAGGAGGGAAGCTGGCACCAGTGGGTGTGAAACCCTCCAGCTGTTGGTGCTGGTTTAAACTGGGGGCTCTAACTCCTTTGTTCCTGTTTCCAGCTTGCTGCTCCTTGTGTCTGACTCCTGTTCTCTGCCCCTCCAGACGACCTCCTCTGCCTTGAAAGGTGCCATCCAGCTGGGCATCACCCACACGGTTGGCAGCTTGAGCACCAAACCTGAGCGAGATGTTCTCATGCAGGACTTCTACGTGGTAGAAAGTATTTTCTTCCCCAGGTTAGTGCTTGCTTGCTCTGCTCTCTGCTGCCGTGGCAGGGGGAGCAGTGGTAGTGTCCTAACCCTGCCTGCAGGTGAGGAAGCTGCACCACGAACTGACAGAACCGTAAAGGTTGGAGAAGACCTCTGAGGTCATCAAGTCCAACCCAACCCCACCATAGTCACCAAACTGTGGCCCCCAGTACCATAGGCAAAGGTTTCCTGAAGGCCTCCAGGGATGGGGACTCCATCACCTCCCTGGGCAGCCTGTGCCAGTGCCTGACCACTCTTGCAGGACAGAAATTGTTCCTCATGGCCAACCTGAGCCTCCCCTGGGGCAACCTGAGGCTGTTTCCTCTCCTTCTATCACCTGAGACTATGCAGCAGAGTCCAACCCCCACCTGGCTCCAGCCTCCTCTCAGGGAGCTGTAGAGAGCGAAGAGGCCTCCCCCTCAGCCTCCTCTCCAGGCTGAGCACCCTCAGCTCCCTCAGCTGCCCCTCCCCAGCCCTGTTCCCCAGACCCTTCCCCAGCTTTGTCCTTTTCTGACCCTGCTCCAGCTCCTTGATGTCTTCCTGGCACTGAGGAGCCCAACCCTGCCCCCAGCATTCCAGCTGTGGCCTCCCCAGTGCCCAGCTCAGGGGCACAATCCTTGCCCTGCTGCCCACACCCCTGCTGCTCCAGGCCATGCTGCTTGCCCACTTGGGCACCACTTGGCTCCTCTCCAGCCGCTGCCAGCCTGCAGCCCCCAGCTCCTTTCTCTGCTGCCCACACCCCTGCTGCTCCAGGCCATGCTGCTTGCCCACTTGGGCACCCCTTGGCTCCTCTCCAGCTGCTGCCAGCCTGCAGCCCTCAGCTCCTTTCTCCGCTGGGCACTTTCCAGCCACCGCTCCCAGCCTGGAGCCTCCCTGGGGTTGTTGTGAGCTGAGTGCAGGTCCCGAGGTGCTTTTTGGGGTAGTTCCTCCAGACGTATGCCAGAGCCCAACCCCTGTGTGTGCCTCTGCCCCTGCCCAGCGAAGGCAGCAACCTGACCCCTGCTCACCACTACAACGACTTCCGCTTCAAGACCTACGCCCCTGTGGCCTTCCGCTACTTCCGGGAGCTCTTCGGCATCCGCCCTGACGACTACCTGGTGAGTGCTGCCTGCCGTGAGTGCTGCCTCCCGTGAGTGCTGCCTCCCGCCTCTGAGTGAGTGCTGCCTGCCGTGAGTGCTGCCTGCCGTGAGTGCTGCCTCCCGCCTCTGAGTGAGTGCCGCCTGCCGTGAGTGCTGCCTCCCGGTGAGTGAGTGCCGCCTGCCGTGAGTGCTGCCTCCCGCCTCTGAGTGAGTGCTGCCTCCCGGTGAGTGCGTGCTGCCTGCCGTGAGTGCTGCCTGCTGTGAGTGCTGCCTCCCGTGAGTGCCGCCTGCCGTGAGTGAGTGCCGCCTGCCGTGAGTGCTGCCTCCCGGTGAGTGAGTGCTGCCTGCCTGCCGTGAGTGCTGCCTCCCGTGAGTGAGTGCTGCCTCCCACCTCTGCGTGAGTGCTGCCTCCCGGTGAGTGAGTGCCGCCTGCCGTGAGTGCTGCCTCCCGCCTCTGAGTGAGTGCTGCCTCCCGGTGAGTGCGTGCTGCCTGCCGTGAGTGCTGCCTGCCGTGAGTGCTGCCTCCCGTGAGTGCCGCCTGCCGTGAGTGAGTGCTGCCTGCCGTGAGTGCTGCCTCCCGGTGAGTGAGTGCTGCCTGCCTGCCGTGAGTGCTGCCTCCCGTGAGTGAGTGCTGCCTCCCACCTCTGAGTGAGTGCTGCCTCCCGGTGAGTGAGTGCTGCCTGCCGTGAGTGCTGCCTCCCGCCTCTGAGTGAGTGCTGCCTGCCGTGAGTGCTGCCTCCCGCCTCTGAGTGAGTGCTGCCTGCCGTGAGTGAGTGCCGCCTGCTGTGAGTGCTGCCTCCTGGTGAGTGAGTGCTGCCTGCGTGGGGCTCTGCCTGCTGCTTGCTCTCTGCTCCTTCTCCTCTGCTCCTCCTGGAGCCTCTGAGGAGCTCTGAGGATGCTCTGGGCCCTGGGGGTGGTGGGAGAGAGGAGCTGCAGAGGAGGCAGCAGTGCCCAGGTGGGCAGCAGAGCCAAGGGCATCCTGGGCTGGCTGAGGAGCAGTGTGGGCAGCAGGAGCAGGGAGGTTCTTGTGCCCCTGTGCTCAGCACTGCTCAGGGCACCCCTGGAGTGCTGTGCCCAGTTCTGGGCTCCTCCATTGCAGAGAGATGTTGAGGTGCTGGAAGGTGCCCAGGGCAGGGCAGCAAGGCTGGGGAGGGGCCTGGGGCACAGCCCTGTGAGGAGAGGCTGAGGGAGCTGGCGCGGTGCAGCCTGGCCCAGAGCAGGCTGAGGGCAGAGCTCATTGCTGTCTGCAGCTCCCTGCAGGGAGGTTGTGGCCAGCTGGGGTTGGGCTCTGCTGCCAGGCAGGCAGGGCCAGAAGAAGGGCACAGAGGCTGAAGCTGTGCCAGGGCAGGCTGAGGCTGGCTGTGAGGAGGAAGTTGTTGGCAGAGAGAGTGATTGGCACTGGGATGGGCTGCCCAGGGAGGTGGTGGAGTGGCCGTGGCTGGAGGTGTTGAAGCCAAGGCTGGCTGTGGGCACTGAGTGCCATGGTCTGGTTGGTTGGGTAGGGCTGGGGGCGAGGTTGGCATGGGTGAGCTTGGAGCTCTCTGCCAGCCTGCCTGGCTCTGGGATTCTGCATGACCTGGGGTTGGCCTCTCTTAGGATTTCAGAGACTGAGTTGGGAGGGACCTTAAGGAGCATCCAGCTCCAGCCTGCACCTCCTGCCCAGGGACACTTCCCCCAGCCCAGGCTGCTCAAGGCCTGGAACACCTCCAGGCAGGAGGCAGCCACAACCTCCCTGGGCAGCCTGTGCCAGGCTCTCACCGTCAAGAATTTCTTCCTAATCTCTGCTCTCCTTCTGCCCTCCTCATGCTCCATGCACTGCAGAGGAGGAACCTTCAAGGCTGAAGTTTCCTGTTGATGTCTCTCTCATCTGTTTCTCACCTTCTCCTCCTCAGTACTCGCTCTGCAATGAGCCTCTCATTGAGCTTTCCAACTCTGGGGCCAGTGGATCCCTCTTCTACGTCTCCAGCGACGATGAGTTCATCATCAAAACAGTGCAGCACAAGGAGGCTGAGTTCCTGCAGAAGCTGCTGCCTGGTTACTACATGGTGAGAGCCTCTGCCAGCTGGGAAGGGTCCCCACATGGCCCTGTGACAGCCAGGGACTGACACAGGCAACCTGGGTGGTGTGAGCAGGTTGGACGTCTTCATCAATGCCATTGATGAGGGCACAGACAGAGGCTGCTCAGCAAGTTTGCTGCTGACACCAAACTGGGAGGCTTGGCTGAGACAGCTGCAGGCTGTGCTGCCATCCAGAGAGACCTGGGCACAGAGACCTGGGCAGGCAGAGCTGGGCACAGAGGAGCCAAATGAGGCTGAACAAGGCCAAATGCAGAGTCCTGCACCTGGGGAGAAAGAATAAACTGCAGCAGTCCAGGCTGGGAGGTGACTGCTGGAAAGCAGCCCCAAGGAGAGGGACCTGGCAGTGCTGGGGGAGAACATCCCTGGCACAGCAATGTGCCCTGGGGACCAAGAGGCCAATGAGGTCCTGGGGGGCATTAAGCAGAGTGTGTCCAGCAGATCAAGGGAGGTTCTCCTGCCCCTCTACTCTGCCCTGCTGAGACCTCATCTTGAATACTGCCTTCAGTTTGGGGCTCCCCAGTTTTAGAGGGACAGGAATCTGCTGGAGAGAGTCCAGCAGAGGGCAACGAGGATGATGAGGGGACTGGAGGGCACTGCCTGGTGAGGAGAGGCTGAGAGATGTGGGGCTGAGAGTCTGCAAAAGACTGAGAGGGGATTTAATCAACGTTTGTAAACATCTGAGGGCTGGGGGTCAGGAGAAGGGGGACAGGCTCTGGAGATCAGGAGGAGGGGACAGGTTCTGGGGGTCAGGAGGAGGGGACAGGTTCTGGGGGTCAGGAGGAGGGGACAGGCTCTGCTCACTGCTCTCTGGGACAGGCCAAGGAGCAGTGGATGGAAGCTGCAGCTCAGGAGGTTCCAGCTCAGCCCAAGGGGGAACTTCTTCCCTGGAAGGGTCCCAGAGCACTGGCACAGGCTGCCCAGAGAGGTTGTGGAGTCTCCGTCCCTGGAGCCTTTCCAGGCCTGTCTGGATGTGTTCCTGTGTGCCCTGAGCTGGATTGTGTGGTCCTGCTCTGGCAAGGGGTTGGACTGGATGATCTCCTTGGGTCCCTTCCAACCCCTGACATCCTCTGATCCTGTGCCTTTGAAGCCTGCAGGCTGCTCCAGCTCTTTGTTGCCTCCATGCTGTGCACCTCAGGGATGTGAGACTTTGTCCTGCAGAGTTCTGTTTGTGTGTCTCTTCCCAAGGCTGTGTTTGGTTCTGGCTCTAAAGGTAATGAGCTGGAAAGTTCCTGCTCTTCAGGACAGCTTTGAGAGTGGAACTCTGCTGATGGCTGCAGCGTGGCACAGGCTGCCCAGGGAGCTGGTGGAATGCCCAGCCCTGGAGGTGTTGAAGAAACTCGGGGCCATGATGGGGTTGGGTTGCTGGTTGGACTGGATGCTCTTGGAGGTCTTCTCCAACCCAAACAGTTCTCTGGTTCTGTAATTCTGTGACTCTGCCATCTCTGCAGTGCTGAGGGGGAGCAGAGGCAGAGGCTGTTCACCAGTGTAGGCATCACCCATCTCTTCCTCTGGGCACCTGCCCTGCTCTCCTGGCTCCTTTGGCTCCAGAGAGTCACCAGAAGGAGCAAACATCTCCTGGGCAGTGTCAAGCTTGAGAGCAGCCCTGGGGAGAGGGACTTGGGGATGCTGGAGGAGGAGAAGCTCAACATGAGCCAGCAGTGGGCACTTGCAGCCCAGAAAGCCAACCAGAGCCTGAGCTGCACCAAAAGGAGTGTGGGCAGCAGGGCCAGGGAGGTGATTCTGCCCTTCTGCTCTCCTCTGGTGAGACCACAGCTGGAGCACTCTGCCCAATTCTGGATCCCCTGGGACAGGAGGGATGTGGAGGTGCTGGAAGGTGTCCAGAGCAGGGCCAGGAGGATGCTCAGAGGGCTGCAGCAGCTCTTCTGTGAGGACAGACTGAGAGAGTTGGGGCTGTGCAGGCTGGAGAGGAGAAGGCTCCCAGGAGAGCTCCTTGTGGCCTCTCAGGATCTGCAGGGGGCTACAGGAAAGCTGAGGAGGGACTTTGGAGGGTATTGAGGAGTGATAGGCCTGGAGGGGGTGGAACAGAACTGGAAGTGGGGAGATGGAGATTGGAGGTTAGGAAGAAGCTCTCCAGCATGAGGCTGCTGAGAGCCTGGCACAGGTTGCCTGGGAAGGTGCTGGAAGCCTCATCCCTGGAGGTGTTTAATCCAGGCTGGATGTGGCTCTGGTGGGAGCTGTCCCTGCCCAGAGCAGGGCTTGGAGCTGAATGATCCTTCAGGACCCTTCCGGCTCCGCCAGTTCTGTGATCGCTCTGAGAAGCAGAATGGCTTTGAGGGCATCTCCTTTGTCTTTTGGTGTTTCAGAACTTGAACCAGAACCCCAGGACTCTGCTGCCAAAGTTCTATGGCCTCTACTGTGTCCAGGCTGGGGGCAAGAACATTCGCATCGTGGTGATGAACAACCTCCTGCCGCGCTCCGTCAGGATGCACCTCAAGTACGACCTAAAGGGCTCCACCTACAAGCGCAGAGCGTCCCAGAAGGAGAGGGAAAAGGTCTTCCCCACCTACAAGGACTTGGATTTCATGCAGGACATCCCTGATGGCCTCTTCTTGGACTCTGACATGTACAATGCACTGTGCAAAACGTTACAGAGAGACTGTTTGGTGAGTGGAGGGCTGGGGGAGAGCAGCGGGGACCAAGCTGGTGACGGCAGCTGGAGAGGAGCATGGATGGGCTGAGGGCGAGGGGATGAGGTGCACCAAGAGCTGGATCCAGCAACCCCAGGGAGGCAGCAGGCTGGGGGCAGTGGATGGGGACTGTCTGGTGGGGAAGGGCAAGGAGGGGTTGGTGCCAGTAGCTGGAGAGGAGCCAGGGTGTGCCAAGGTGGGCAAGAAGGGCACCAGCAGCTTGGCCTGGAGCAGCAGTGGTGTGGGCAGCAGGAGCAGGGCAGGGATTGTGCCCCTGGGCACTGGGGACAGGGTTGGGTTACCCAGTGCCAGGAGGGCATTGAGGAGCTGGAGCAGGGCAGGGAGAGGCAAGGAAGGTGGGGAAGGGTCTGGAGAAGAGGCTGGGGAGGGACAGCTGAGGGAGCTGGGGGAGGTGAGGCTGGAGAAGAGGAGGCTGAGAGGAGGCTGCAGCCAGTTGGGGGTTAGTTTCTTCTCCCAGGGAATAAGTGATAGGGCAGGAAGTGGCCTCAGGTTGCCCTAGGGGAGGTTTAGGTTGGACATTAGAAGAAAGCTCTTGGCTGAAAAGGTCCTCAGGCTCTGGCCCAGGCTGCCCAGGGAGGTGTCTGAATCCCCATCCCTGGAGGTGTTTCAGGCCTGCAGAGATGTGGTGCTGAGGGCCATGGTTTAGCCCAGGCAGAGAGGGGGAATGTTGGACTGGATGAGCTCAAAGAGCTTTTCCAACCAAAACGATTCTGTTCCAAGAGTTTTCCCACCACGAGGAGCTGGTGGCTGCCACCCTTGGAGCCTGTTGGAGAGCTCCCATTTTAGGTGGTGATGGAGAGAAGGAGCAGGGCCTGGGCCCCACTTGTGTTCAGTATTTCCAACCTGAATTGAACCCAGGACTTGCTGCAGGGTGGAGGAAACTTCCTCTGCTGAGCTTCAGCTCTGGAGCAGGGCAGAGGAGCAGGGGCTGTGTGATCCTCCCCCTCTGCTCCCCACTGGTGGGACCCCACCTGGAGTGCTGCATCCAGTTCTGGAGCCCCTGGGACAGAAGGGATCTGGAGGTGCTGGAAGGTGTCCAGAGAAGGGCCATGAGGATGAGCAGAGGGCTGGAGCTGCTCTGCTGTGAGCAGAGACTGAGGCAGTTGGGGCTGTGCAGTCTGGAGAGGAGAAGGCTCAGGGGTGAGCTTCTTGTGGCCTCTCAGGATCTGCAGGGGGCTACAGGAAAGCTGGGGAGGGACTTTGGAGGTTGTCAGGGAGTGATAGGAGTGGGGGGGATGGAGCAAAGCTGGAAATGGGGAGAGTGAGGTGAGGAAGAAGTTCTTCAGCATGAGGGTGGTGAGAGCCTGGAACGGGAGGTGATGGAAGCCTCATCCCTGGTGGTGGTGAGGAAGAAGTGAGGTGAGGAAGTTCTTCAGCATGAGGGTGGTGAGAGCCTGGAACGGGAGGTGGTGGAAGCCTCATCCCTGGAGGTGTTTCAGGCCAGGCTGGATGAGGCTCTGGGCAGCCTGACCTGGTGTGAGCTGTCCCTGTCCCTGCCCCTGGCAGGGGTTGGCACTGCCTGATCCTTCTGCTCCCTCCCAGCCCTGACTGATTCTGTGATTCTATGCCCGAGGCTGGTCTCAAGGTCGGGTGGGCCTGCAGATGTCATTGCCCTCTGCTGGCACAGGAGTACCACCCATGGCTCTTCTGCCCCCATGGCTCTTCTCTCACCCTCTCTGGGGGCTGCCCAGGAGCTGCCCTGCACGAACCAGGACTGAAATCCCCTCGCAGCACTGGGGGCTGCAGGCAGAGCTGTGCCAGCATCCCCCAAACCTCTGCTCTGACCTTCCCTGACTTTGGCACTTCTGACCCAACCTTTGTTGACTTCTTCTGCCCAGGTCCTGCAGAGCTTTAAAATCATGGATTACAGTTTGCTGGTTGCCATCCACAACATAGACCTGGCCCAGCGGGAGCATGCCCTGGCGGATGGCACCTGCCAGGCGGACATGCGGCGCCCTGCTGCCCAGAAGGCTCTTTACTCCACTGCCATGGAGTCCATCCAGGGGGAGGCACGACGAGGAGGCACCATAGAAACAGATGATCAGTGAGTCTGCCTCGGATGCTCTTGCTTTGGTCTCTTAGAACCACAAAATCATGCAGTGGTTTGACTGGGAAGGGAACTTCTTGCTCCAGCAGGGCACCCCCAACAGCACAGTGCCCAGGGCAGGGCTTGGCAGCTCTGCACACAAGGAGGTTCCACAGCCTCTCTGGGCAGCCTGCTCCAGCCTCCTGCACCCTCACAACAAACAGCTTTCTCCTCCTGCTCAGATGGAACCTCCTGGGCCACACTTTGTGTCCCTTGGCCTGGCCCTGGGCACCACTGAGCAGATGCCAACCCCAGCCTCTTGCCCCCCACAGCCTCTTGCTGAGCACTGAGAACTTCTCCAGACCCTTCCCCACCAATCTCTGCCCTGCTCCAGCTCCTCAATGCCCTCCTGGCACTCAGCAGCCCAACCCTGCCCCCAGCATTGCAGCTGTGCCCTCCCCAGTGCCCAGCCCAGGGGCACAATCCCTGCCCTGCTCCTCCTGG